>JANHFX010020378.1:98989-168380 GCA_027560015.1 Chloroceryle amazona | reverse complement strand
CCCCTCCCTTCCCTTCCCTTCCCTTCCCTTCCCTTCCCTTCCCTTCCCTTCCCTTCCCTTCCCTTCCCTTCCCTTTTGTTTTTTTGTTTTGACAATGACAGGATTTTGGGACACACACCCAAATAGTATCAGAAAAAGGGAAGATTTTTATATCTATTTAGAAATGTCTGAACAAATAATTCCAATGTCAGATACTCTAGTTCTGTCAGAGTAAAGAAATACAATTAGATCTGGCTGCCCATATGTCCCAACGTTGAGAATAGTATTTTTAAGCACGAACTCATGTACTGCTGCTGTCATGTACTTCAGTAGACTTATTTTGTTTTCATGGGCTATAAATTGTAATAAAATTGAACCAAACTAATGGTTATAACTGGCCTTTCTTCTGTCATACATTATTTCAAAAGAAAACAAGAGTCATTATGGGTACAGACCTGAGCTGCTCTTCCCTGTGTTAACCTGGAGGCACTGGTCCGTGCACCCTTACAGAACCTCCCAGAAATAAGGGCTCTTAGTTTCTAGTTCTTCACATGTCTTTGGTGGCATGTTTCCTACTGCCATATAGTGTTTTCTACTTATATAATTTTATGTATAAATACCTTTTATATGTAAACATACAAGCCTATACATTTCTTCATGTTTTCTTTCTCAATTATTTTCACATGACACTCCATTCCTGGGACCACTGAGATGGCAGTGGCTCCTAACACATAATTTTGGCTCTTTTTCGGTTATTTTTCTGCTGATATTTTGTTTCAGGTGAGGCTCTGTGAACTGGCTATGTTGGTGGTGTTTTGTTAATGAAGTTCTCATTTTTATTTGCAAAAGCAGGTGCTTGAAGTAGACCATGTCCTTTCTTTTCCAATTCAAATGAGAACCTTTATTCGATAAAGCACTTGAGGATATCTGTTTTTCCAAATGGTCATTTATACTTTTTATTCATTAAAAGCAGAGACAAGCTCAAGACACACACACATGAATACGCAAAAGGCTGCTTTTGCTTTCTCTTAAAAATTGTTCACAGGGGTCTCATTATTTGCACGCAGGTTTATATAATTGCACCAACTCACATGATTTCCAAATCTGTTTTTTGTCTGCATGTATAAAAAAAGAAGAAAATAAATATTTTAATCTTTTCTATTTTCTTAATGTCTAGCAAGAAAGTTCAATTACAGCCTCCCTACTTATAAAAATCATACAAAGGCTTCAAGTCTCAGCATGTTCCAGCAGTAAAGTGCAAACAATCTTGTGGTTACAAAGGCTACTTTGCTGAACCTCATTCCTTCTTCTCTCTCTCCCACCAGCTGAATAAATGAGAGACATATTTAGCAGCTTCAGTAGAAACTATTTTCTCATGCTCCCACTAACAAATCAGGGCAAGAAATGACAGTAAGGCACAGGATAGGAGTAAAGTACACAGAGAAAGAAGTAAATCAGACTGATAAGGGAGGATGAGATAAATAGGGGGGGAAAAAGCAAGCCTAAACCCTAAATTCAGGCAGCGGATGAAATTTGAGCAGCATATACAGAGCAGACAATGTGATGGTAGAGCATCAAAAAATTAATGCATGACAATCTCTCTAAAGCAGATTGTTTTCATTTATAAACATATTAGAGGAACAGAAAGTAATGGCAATAATTATTTTTTTGCTAGCTTTTTTTTATTTTATTCCAGACTGTTCATCCAGTACATGGTAACAGAGCAGAGAGAAAACTACAAAAAAAAAGAAAGCCATGATCCTCTAACTAGGCACTGACTTGATTAGGAAAAATCACTTGTTATGAACAAAAGTTATTGAAATCTCACAGCAGAGGACTGTATTTCTTACAGTACTTCTTTTGGTTCAGGTCCATATATAATCAAGATAAAACCTTTGCAAAGCACCTCCCTGATGCAGTCTGTGCCAGCAGCGCCTCACAGCTTCAGGAGGGTGACTGGCATCTATCCATCCAGCAAAGCTCTTGTCAAGTCCTGCAGCAACTGCTTTGGGGACTGCAATTTCTGGAAGTCATTGGTTAACTTCCTATCAAACAATTTTACTGATTTACAAGAATAAAAAAGTTAGTCAAAACTAACATTGCCACACAACAGCCCCCAGCAACTGCTATCCAGATGGATGCTGCTATTTGCTAAGGCCCTTTACAGCCCCTCCCCAGCAGCAGATTGCTTTCTGGTACTCGCTCTTTCTGATGGCAAGGAAGAAAATGACATCTAACATGTCTTGAATTAGAATGACTAAAGATTTTTCCCCCAAACAGTGCATTTAAATATATAGAGGTCTCGTTCAAAAATGATACAATTCAGGTTTGGTTTCTATGACCTTTACCACAGGCAATAAACTTCAGACAGAAGTCAGGGTGAAGTAGACTGTCCTAATTGCTCCCCATACCCACAATTAATCTATAGCCTCACTACCTGGTTTTAATTTGTGGCAGAAGTTACCTCACCACATCAAAGATAGTGATTCACCTCTCCACTAATCAAAATTTGAAGAGCTACTACCAATCATAATTAGAGAGCTAAGGCAAATCATCTTGTAATTCAGCATTAATTAAACAATATTATAACAGTTTTCATTCAGCTCACTGAGTGGGAATTTACCCAGAATGAGTATCAAAGATTTTAACTACTTTTCCAGAAATCTTTTGCTCTATGTAATTAAACCCCCTCAGTCCCTTGGTAACCACAAAATTCAACCCCCTTTTGTCATTATAAGATGAGGAGCTGTGAATGTTTGCACTCATTTGGATGATTCTCCTTTTTAGTAATGATCAGGGAAAAAAAAGGAACTTGGTCCAGCTTTGTATTTTTCAGCAGTTCCATAGGTACTTAAAGGAAAGTGACAGACAACATACATGGATCCCATATATCAGTGTAGGCCCATTAATTACAGTCAGTTTGGGATTAAGGAAACTATTTCTTAAAAGAGGACAAGCAAGTACTGCTCTTCAGTGACTCTTTACACACTACAGCATTTTAAAGGGTCCTATTTTAAACTCTGGGAAAAAATCAAACTCTTACCTCCAACAAGTGGACCAAAGTCCACCTTGGGTCACAGGATGAGATCATAGCACCTTAAATTCTGTCTCTGGAGATGTAAATGTGCATAAGACTAAAATAAAAATCCCATTAAGCATTTAAAAGACATAACAACAATTTTGATTCTGAAAGAAGTCCAGCATCTAAGGATAGGAAAGAAGTCAACATCAGAAAATGAGCCCTTAACTGATCTTTGTTTGCAACAAAAATCAGCATATAATTTGGAAAAAAAAAAATAACTGTCTATTTAGGAATCAAATGTATAGACAATGGGAGATGATGTAAACTGAGTGACAACAGACTCATTTTATATGGGGACGCACATTCCTTCAGGTATCCACAAGGTACTACTCCATGAATACACCACAGGCAAGTGGGGTAAGGGATTCGTCTGGGATGAAGAAGTCAAAAGCAAACCCCACAGGATTTCCAATTGGAGCATCTTCATGTGGCCTCGGCCCTGGAGGTGCTGCTGCATGGCATCCTGGTTAACTGAACAAGCAGAAGACACCACAAATAACCAGTCAGCTAAGGCAAAACAGTGGTGTGACTAACACATAAAAGATTTTGAGAGGCCACAACTGCTATGTTTCTGACCCAGGTTAAGCTCAGTTTGGACCCAAGACTCCTTTAATAATGCATTGATTTAATCTGCTAAAACACTTAGCTATAGCTGCAGCTATGGGGATGATAAACGTTTAGCTGTAAGTGTCCATGTTTTGCAAAGTCTCTTCTTTTTACAAACCCTTTCTCTCTTCATATGCCTTAAAAGATGGTGTAGATAATATGCATCCCCAGGGTGTCTGAGAATGGCACTGGTGCTAAAAGTAAGCTTTCCAACAATAGAATACGGAGGAACAAGATGTAATGAAACAGCAGCTTCCAAGTCAGCCTACCTGTCACTGTTTGTTTCCTAAGGAAAGAAGAAAACAGTGACAGTGATCAGCTTCAAATCAAATTATTTTACCATGCTGTACAACTGCTGTCAATGTGTAAAAAAGCTGAAACCTTAGATAACTGTCATCAATAGATACAAGATACCGTGCATCTGCCCAAGATAACAATTCACAGTGTGTTTGGGGTTTTATCCCCTGTGTCCATTTGTCATTATTGTCCATTTCTAAGTTGGTGGCAGGTTGTTACCTAGCATGATGCTATCCCTGCCGTCTCTTTCCTTTCTCCTAGGGTTAGGCACAGTTTTTCCTCATAGTTTTTTAATGGAGGGTCTTTTATCATTTCTGGTAATGTAAGTAAATATCTTCCTAACGCTGTCTTGGACTATTCATACTGAAAGAATAAGTGCCTTTTATCTACTGTTGTCTTTTTTGTCACATGGGCTGCACAATCACTCTTGTTCCAGTTCTACTTTACAGTAAAAGAGTCTGCCTTTAATTAGCAACTACCTTGTTTCTGACTGTAATCAACAATCACAAAGAATCCCAGTATTTCTTTCCACTGCCTCTGATCCATACCCCAAGGTTTCTTGCATACTGTCCCAAACAGTTCTATCTGTTAATGGAGACTGATGTTTATAAGGTTTGGAAGAAAGATTCAGTTGGATCCCTTACTAGAAGTGTTGTATCATTTTTGCTCATTAACTAGCAAGGCAATTTTGTGCTGGTGTCCGGGACTGCAAAGCAGTAAAGCATTGATGAGTTAACCTAATCCACTCTCCTACCTACTGTCCTGTACAGAACAGTGGCCTTCAACCACATTTTTAAAATATATTTGTACAATAAACAACTTTGCATTAGGTACAAGATTTAACATCTATGCACTTTGATGCCAGATTGCTTGTGTGATAAGCAGCACTAGGATTAGGATCCTAACCTAGCAGTTATCTTTTTGTCCACAAGATTACACAACACTCTACTTCTAGTCTACACCCATCACAAACATGAATCAACAGCAACGGTATCCATGCTTAAAGCATAAGATTACATTTGTTGATGCCTAACTAGCTAGGATACCAGAGTGACCATATAAAAGCAAATGGTAACACATGTTTACATTTTGTCCAGCTCACAGGCACTGAGCTACATCTCACAAAAGCCTGAAAATTCCCTGGAGACCAGAAGCCTATCCAAGGCCACACAACAAATACACCTGGAGATGTGACTCTCAGCTCTGCTAGATTGTCTGCCACCACAGAGGGGTATATAGAGACACATAGGCACATTCTCCATGATTTCCAAAAGTGACTACCCAACAGACACCTGTATTTCTGAGTGCTGAGAGGATTCTTGTTTTCTGTGAACAGCTGAGTGCTGCTTTCTCTACATGGTGTGTGACTGTAGTGGGCAGGGAGCTCTCATCCCTTGAGCTCCTGTAACAGAGCCTTTGAACTTTGTGCCCTTTCAGGCCTGATGTAGTGATGAAAGAATGCACATGTTAAAAATTAAAAAATAATGGAAACTATTGCAAAGTTCCACTTTAGTGCCATCATTCAAAGTCGGGGAGAGAAAAACTGAAGAGAAGGATTAAATATAAAGAAACTGCATGGATCAAACATTTGCTACACAAGTAGGTTTTTCAAAAGAAGTCATCTTCCACAAGAGCTATACAGAACTAACCATGATTTCACAAGACCCCATATTTTTTTTTGTATTCTTTTGGTGTGTATGTTTTATTTCTTGCATCAGTGAGTCATAAAATGCAGTCAAGGAATTAATTTGAAGCGTGAAAGCTAAAAGGAAAAGAAGCCGATATGTGTAGTTCTGTAGCCTCAGATTCTTGTATCTAACTACATAACATATTTTCTTTCCACAGGAGGTAGTTATGACAAATTAGAAGTCTGAAAATTTTCTGATGGTGTAAAGGCTCCAGCTGTCACTAGGGAGATAGTGATCAGATTTCATAGCTGCATGGTCCCATGGCACCACTAAGAGTTCCATATGGTCATCCAAATGTTTCAACTAAACCCACAAAAGAAATTCCACCATGGGTTTTGCTTTTAGAAAAATAAAACTCTTCTTTGTAGGAATTTTTCAGAAAGTGCCACCAATAAACAAAACTTTCTTGATTTGGTTCTCTGAAAAGAAAACCATTGTTGGGATCATTCTCTTTGTTTCAGGTGGATGGAAATAGCAGCAGTACAGGACACGTGCCTGACCCTTAACTTTTTAATCTAGCACACCTTACATAACATGAAGTAGGCTGGTAAGTGGACATGCAATGAATAATTAAGGTGTGTATATGTACATGGTGATAAACAGTAATTTCTTCAAACCACTTCCCTTTTGGTATAAAACCACCTCTCTTAAATTGTTAATGCCATTACTGTGGACAGAGACTCTTTCATTCTTGTCAAAGATGTCAGTATAAGCCTCACACAATAACAAATGACAAATGCATAATTTATTGATTCTTAAATGGCTATGTCCTTGGATGTATTTCTTATAACTAATTTGCTTGGAGACACATCTGGCTCCTCAAGATAGCATCTGTTTTAAAGAAGGTCAGTGCTATATTTTAAAGTTAGAGGCAGAAGAACATAATCTTTTATCCGCTGTGCTTCTCTGCTCTTTTAGCCTGCAAATTCAGTTCTCACTCAATTCTGTCTACTGATTTTTATATCAAATAATAAATCGAGCAATCTGTCTTTCAGTTTGAAACACTGATAAACACGTACACGTACACTGTGCTAACAATCAAAGAGTGCAAAGAGAGAATGTACAGGCTTCACATGACTGTGTGCTGTATAAACTGAGCTATTTTAAAAGAAGGAATTAAATTCAGTTGTGTTGATACCACTTTTCATTAAAACTTCTCTCCTACAAAGGTTACTCAATCTCTTTATTTCAACAAATGGGGCTTGCTTGCTCAGGGTTTGTTTTATTCAGATGTGCTGCTTATGAATGTGAGTCTAAGATCTTCCTGTATAAAATCTGCAAACACTGAACGCTGCAATATTTATTCTGCTATTAGGCCGTGAACTGTGACTTCTCCCCCAATTATTCTTGTACATACAAAGCCTGGTCCTGTACATCTTTGTTATTGCTGCATGATATTTATGCACATATATACGCTCCATGTGACTTCAAGCCATGTATCTTAGTTATTTCATCAAGTTTTCGCTGAATTTTAGCAGTATTTGTTTTACCCACCTTCTGGATGGAACATAAAATATAAACAAATGCTTAAAATCAGCCTGAGGTTTACATTTAAATAGGCAGACACAAGTACAAACGATTCAGAAACTGCCATTTTAACCCTGTGATGAACAGCCAGGCACCTTTTGCTTTTATATTTCACCTTGCACCATACACAAAATGTTTAATTATTTGAGGATTAATGGAGGTAGTTTATAATTAAGCTGAAGTATGAACTGATGTCATCATCTCAGTATGATGATATACATTTTTATGCCAAAGCACCTGTTGTTTTGGAAGGAAGCAGCTGATATCATTATCGACCCAGCCAGATAGCCTAGTTTCCTGCTGCTTAAAAAATTATCCTAAGGGTTACCTAAGTTGGGGTAATACAGCATTTACTTTTTCATGCCCAGTATAGGAGAGAATACATAAAATGACTTTATTCTCAGTCAATAGGTAGAGGGGAGGTGGGGGGGCGCAGCATGGTTCTAAACTAGTTAATATTCATTTTTTTGGAACACAAAGCTTGCAAATTTTTTTTAAGCATGAATATACATGCAAAATTTTTCATAACAGATATGTAAGTAAATATATGACTGGACAAGAGTCCTTTCTATAGCACAAAAGAGAATATCCTCTGCTTTGCTGTGGAAATTTTTCATCACATGATTGACTGACCACTGTATAGCAAAGGTCAACACCAGCTGGGGATTTCTCTGGCATAGGGCTGGTGGGATGCCACCCTGGCCCTTTTTCCTGGTGTTATGAGGAAAAGAGGTTGCCAGGGCAATTTGGGAAAGAGGAAGCTGTGACAGAGGTACTTTGTTATGGCAGGTATTTTACAGCCATGAGGTCACCGCAGGATCTCTTGCCAATTGTAGAAATTAAAGCTGCACGTATGAGGACCAGAGATCACTGAATCCAGGATCCACAACCAGACCCATGTCTCCATCCATCCGAGCTGTGCTTTGACAGAACATGGAATCAAGCCCAGAGTGTTTTTAGTGTGCCTCCTACTATCAGGCTTTCCTCTGAATTGTGGCATTATGCCAGAGCTGTTCATTTGGGTTGTCGTCAACCTTCACTCTTGTAAATAAAGCTGAGATGAAATACTAGTGAACACATCTCTTGAGAATTTTTGGCTCTCCCATGATGATAATTTTCTTTCTCAGCCACATGATACCATATCCACCAAATTTTCCTTTTGCAATAATCTCTGGTGTGTATTCTGAGCGGGTGTAATATAACACATTTTCAGGGACCAGACATCTACATCCAAGCAATATTTGCAAAAGCATAGTAAATAACATGTTTTGCTCGTTTGCTTCCTTCAATCCTTTTTCATGCATTTTGTCTTTTTTTTTTTTCTTTTTTTTTCATACAAGCTGCTTCTTTACCCACCCAGCTCTCAAACACTCTTATTGAATAGAATGTCTCTTCGCTCTGCTTTTATGTTCTCTCCAAGAATATTCCTATAGCTGCTCTTTCCATAGGTCTGATGCCATTTTTGGAAGGAAGCAGTGGCTAGTAAGAGGTAAATTTCCCACCCCTCCGGAGCTTCCCAGACCTTCTGTTGCTTGGCAGATTGTACCACTTCATAATATGAATGAAGTTTTGACAGAACAAGAAAGAATCATGCAGTCTGTATCCCTCATCTTTAATCCAGTATTCCCTGGAATGTCCACAGTTATCTTAGGGAAATGTTTCCTGAGTTCAGGTATTTAGGTCTTGCCAGGAAGGTGTTTTCTACACTGTGCTTCTTCCTTCTGCACCCCATCTCTATTCTGAAGTTTTCTTATTTTCATGAACATTTCTGGGTCTTCCTTTCTTTCTCCTGATCTATGCTAACAAGCATTACAAAGTTAGCACTAGTTTGGGGGCTTTTATTTGTATTACAACCTGTATTATATGCAATTGATTAACGAATGCTTTTAGGGTATTCTTACCGCTCTTCACAGCAGATGGGAAATAAGGTGTAGAGGCTTTCTGTCAAAGGAACACTTACTATGGTATTTTATAATGAGGATATGCTAGAGATCAAATTAGTATCCTAATGGACTGGGGTTCAGCATCGTGATCATCGTAACATTGTGCACATTAGCTGTGTATGCGCGTGGGGAAAAAGACACTTGTCTAGATAGTTATGGATACTGAATGCTACAGCCATCAGTGTTGAATGAAGCTAAGTCTTATCCTAATCTTCTTCCTTTCCCTGCCATATCCTAAAACTGCCCTGAAAATTAGGTTTTCAGAAAGTTATTTAATAATACAGAAAGCTATACTGTCACATCAAATGTACAGTAACTGCCTGTGGGTATGCAGGATGTTTACAGCTGGTGTATTCTAAGCCTTGAATGCTATTTCTCATTTTGCTATACTTCAAAGAAAGTATTGCTTGTTATTGTTCATGATACGCAGCACTGGTAACTGACCAGCATAATGAAATGCTGACCATGTGTAACAGTATACATTTCTTTTCTTTAATTCTCTTCTTCACAAACTGTCCTACACAGTTTCTCTAAACTCAGGGTGAAAAGAAAAATGAGAATTGAAAAGTTTGCATATATTTATAGAAATGAAAAACACTGTTCTAAACAAGTTCCTAACCAGTGACAATTTATATATTTCAATGATAATAAAAAATGGAATCTGTCCTGCCCTTCCAAGAATTATAAAATTAGTTATCCATAACACAATATTAATTAATTACAAATCTGTATCCAATCATTTCAATCTACAAATTTGATTTCCCTTGAAATTTCTTTGATGAAAGCAACTTTGGTTTTAATGAATGAATTTTAAAAGCAAAGCCAAATCAAAATTAAAATTGAACCTTCATGTTTAGCCAAAGGGAGAAAAACATAAATATGTTTTCAAATGTTTCTGCACAGTTTCTCTTTGGAATTATATGGATGCCTCTTTTGCAAACTGGAGCTCATGGCTTCCACCACTGACACACTTTCATTTCAGGATCATTAGCTGTATCAGTAATGATTAACTAAGAAATATTATTGTTTTAAACATTTCCTGAAGAAATCTGACACTGCAATTTCTGGAACATTTTGTGTGTACTAATCTATACCTTATACCCTTTGACAGAATTTCTAGTCTGAAAATCCCACTGAAGAAAACTGACAAGCAAGAATCCAGTTCTTTAATGTTTTCTAAACGTTTGCTTCTGTAAATCCTAAACTGACTGCATGAACAAAAGATTCATCTAAAACCTGCCTAAGTGACTCAGTTTAACACAAAACTGAGCAACTTCAGAGTGGTAAAAGTCCTCTACATAAAAATACCTCTTAACTACATTCTTTGAATTTGCTGCCTTCAAAATTCTTTTTCTTCTTTACACTAAAATGAGATTGCAGCACAGAAAAAAAAAACAACAAAATTTGGCCACTGACTTATATTTCATTCTGGTCCATCATCAGTAGCTGGAGATACTGGACCAGCTGCAATAACATAAAAACATCCCATATAATGCTGGATCAAGCACAGCAATTGCCCTTCTGTTTTCTCTTTTGAGGATGTTTGTTTTGTATTTTACTTGTATGAAGACAAAGATACATTTTGGATCTAATATCTGCATTCTGGGAATGGCTGTACAAATATGCAATTCTGTCTGTACAAACATTTCTCTTCTTCTGAACTAAAAATAAAATTATTTTACATAAAAGCTTGGGAAAAATGTGAACCAAAGTGAATCATGTGCCATATTGCTCTTTGGAATATTAAGGCTAAATTTCCTGCTGGCATAAACTGACGTAGGTCTGTTGAGTTCAATAGCACTATTCTAGCTCACACTAGCAGAGAATTATGGAGCAGCTTGGTTTTGTTACATAAATTAGACTGATGTGTACTAGATAATTAGAACTACCAACTAAGCTACAGACTACGTATGAACTGATTCCTGTGAATACATGGGTTGAATATACATGATCAGAGTTTAATTTTGTATTTTGTATTACAATATTCTGCACAGGCAAATAACACCTTGATTCTTCACAGGAATGGGAAGGTGTTTCTTAAGGGGTGACTATACCCCCAAAGCAGACATCTGCATCTTTAACATTTGTGCATCTCGCACACTTAAAATCAGATATTCACACTCAGAGTAATCCTTTACTGACATGTATTTCCATTTTCTAGCTCTAGCCGAAGAATCAAAACTTCTTCTAAAATAAAGAGTTAAAGGTGAACTAAATAACTAAATAGGAAGTAAACCAGTCATTTTCTGGTCAGTTTTCAGCAATTTCACACACATCTTTCTTGTTGCACAACCAGACCACTTCTCTTCTATGGACGGGGATGAAAAAGGAGTCCCAGAGAACAGTCTGAGAGATAAAGATTCCAGCCTGCAAAGACATTGTGGGCAGGGCAAACACTTGTTTTTCAGACTGTTATTTTAACTTCCGACAGCTGATCTGAATTCCTCTGTTTTAAAAGTTCCTTTCCTCTACTTCGTGTTCAAGAAAAATATATCATTAGAGTCTGAAAAGCCCTTTTGGTGTCCTCACTATAAAGAAAGATAACAATCAGCCTTACTTCACAGCTACACCTGGCTTGCCATTATATCCCACTAAACACTTGGAAAGCAAAGAAAAATGAGCTTTCTCTTCCTGTCCTCAGCTTTCCTTATTGTACAGACCTAAAACTTTCAGTCTCCTGATTGATAACTCTGCCTTTCCATGGCTATTTGAGATAATCATGTGGAAAATCAGTGCAAATGATGCATGTTTAATTGGGGCACTACCAGAAATCCTGCATATCTGTTGACCTCTCTGGGAGAAATCTGAATCCACTTTGAAAGTCAACCAAAAATTTCTGGCAGAGCCAAAGACACTCAAGCCTGTGACGGTAAATAAGTGGAATACTCAACGGCCAGAGAAAATGTGAGCCATTCAAATTGCTTCATCTCCTGTAAAGCTGTGGCAAAGAAAATATTCAATTACATTCAGTTCAATTATTGATTGGTAAAATTAATTTTTTCTTCTGAATAAGTCAGTGGGAATCGTGTAACAATCACAGCCTAAATCCCCAGTTGGCATAGATTGTCCTCATTCTGCTGCTCACTGAGAATCTGGCTCCACAGACTCTTTGTTTGTGTCCTTCCTTGTGAATATAACCATCCCAAGCACAGGCCAGGACTTTATGCTTCCTTGGTTTTAAACTTTGAGTCAGAGTAAGTGGGGAGAGAAAGAAGAAAGCTTCAGAGAAAACCTTACTGAGCACTGTATATCTGCTCAGTTTGGAGAAAACTTGGTAGTTATTTGCAAATTAACTAACTGTAGGCTGATCTCTTTCAATCAACCATATTGTTTCACATATGAGTAAAATGTCAGTCAGACAAAGCAAACATTATTAAATCTGATCTCAAATAACATTGTGCTATGGTCATGAACTGTCAAGTGTTCCAGCAAAAAGACATAGAGATACTTTTTGTGCTACAAAAGCTCTCAGAAGCTACACCAACAAGACATTTGCTATGTCCCCACCTGAGTGTATTTCATCATTGAGACATTTGTGTGCCTATTAAAAATACATTTCTGTTTCTAGATGACTTGTGGCAACAGGTAGAGACATTTATGGCTAGGAGGAGCTGCTTGTTTGCTGAGCCTGTCAGAATACTTTTGTGTCAATAGAAAAAAATATATGTGCACAGCTCTAATGGGGATCCCTTTATTGTAGTACCTTGTCATTTCGAGAGCACCTTGCCCTCCATGCCCCGTGAGCATTTTTTACAGTCAAAATCCACATGCCTCGGTTCTTGTTTCCAACTTTCAGTAATGTTTATTATTGTTTGTCAGCAACTCAGCTCTGCTGGAAAAACCTCCTTTGGTGAATAATGAAGTCATTCCTACAGTGACTGCTGGGTTCCAAAATTTTCAGTACTCTACCTATGGCTATTTAGCTGTATGTGAGAAGCGCAGAAAATCTTACTTTTCATGGCCCATAAATAAACACCCGATCCAACACTTCAGCACATTTCTAATTGTAAAGCAGCGTATAATGTTTCAGTGCACAATACAGATGTTTTCAGTTATTATATGAAGAGGAGACAATGATGGTTAAGTATGTGTTTGCATTATAGTCACGGCATGAAATCATTACGTTCGACTTTCCTGATCATTTTCTTCAGAAAAAAATTAAATTCTGTTCAGCCATGATTCTTTCCCACATGGAATAAGTTGCAGAAAAGTCATAGACAGCCATTTACAGCCCACTTACAGCAAAATAAAGAGTAAAAGCTCTGTTTGAACGTTGGACTCTTTCTGTCCTCTTTCCCTGTTAATCATATATAACCACTTAGCTGAAATGACCCCAGGGGTACTAGGATATAAACAAAAGCAGACTTGTCCTGTGGGATTTTTAGCCTCCATGATAAAAGCCCAATCAGATGTCTCCTTTGGTCCATCCCCACTGGGGGTTTAAGAGGTGACTGTCCTCGGTGGAGCACGAAAGTGTTGTCTCTCTAACAGTGGGGTACCTTCTTTGACATTGGTTCTCATAAGCTTTTCTCTGCCTTCAGTCCTCTCTTTCTTCCTCTCCCATCCTTCCTATCCATCCATCTCAGTAGTCTTTTATAAAGTTAAAAAGCTACCCAAGTAACCCTTCTGCTGTCATTTCCTTTCCTATTCCACAGTTATCTCTCTTTATGTCTGCCTAACTCCAGTAAATTATTACTTGATGAGAATAACTCATTAGTTTACTTACAAAAAGGCCTGACTTCACAAACAGATATGTTTATGAGTTCTATTTGTATAGGCACAAATAACTATTTTGGTTATGTGAACAAGCCAACTGGATACACATAGGCAGTAAATACTGGACAACTCCAGACCACAACTTGACACCATTTTAACTTCAGAAAAATCAGACCTTAAATGGCAAAAAAACCCCTTTGATATTCCTAGATTGGCAGGGTTAACTTTTCCTCTAAGTACATAATTGATGTGAGATGTCAAGTCAAGCTAGAAAGAAATCTGTGGCGTGGTACAGCACAAGTTTGATTTTAAATCTACCAAATTCTAGATTGCAGGTAGAGAATAAAAGAGAGCAGGATGTAGTGACATTGCATGTATTAAATTAAAGTATTTCAAAAGAAAATATAAATCCAAAAAGTTCAGAGACAGACTTGAAAGAAAGCATTTACTTTCAGGTGATCGCTGATAATGAGCAAGTGATCAAAACCTCAGATTTCAAAACTAATCGCATTTCAGATCCAGTGCAATTTCACATTTCATTGATAAAATTCTTTTGCTGCTAAGATGAGTTGGGTCTAATGTGGATGTGTATATTTATACTTGGGTTTAAAATTCAAATCTTTGAGAAACTCTGGGAAAAGAAGTTGCAGTGGTTGAATGACATGACTTAAGATTGTAGCAGAATAAGCTTGTTATAATAGGTAATGTTTTTCAAATTATTCAGCCCCATTGTAAATTCTGACTTCTGATTATAAATTAATCACACACACAAAAAAAATAATTAAAGTCTATTAGTAAATATGAAACAAACTAATTACGGACATTTATTTCAATCTATTGTTTGTCCCAAGCCATATTTCTCGCACCTCTGTACCGTGTGTTGCTACAGTTGGATGTCTGGGTGAAAACTTGAACTCGACCATTTCTTCCATCTTCAGGAGGCCTCCAACAGCACTTTTGGGTAGTGTTCCAAACTGAAGGAAAAGAAGCAAAATTCAATCAATGAGTTTATTACCCGTGTCAAAATCAATCTGCAACTTGCTTAAAGAAGCCTTCTGAACAGGCTTGGAGTCATTACCTGCAAAATACTGTACGTAAGTAACACTCATTACAGAAGAACTTTTCAATCAGCAATGGATATGGCTGAATGATAAGCAGTAAATAGAGTGACATTAACCCTTTTCTTGGTATGGTTCAATAATCACGTTTAAATTGTTTTAATTTGTTCTTCTTTCACTAGTGTTCAGAAATAAATAGTTTTTGTGAACAAATGTCATAGAATCATAGAATGGTTTGGACTGGAAGTGACCTTAAAGATCATCCAGTTCCAATTCCCCCGCCATAGACAAAGACCTCTTCTACCAGATCAGGGTGCTCAAAGCCCTATCCAACCTAGTCTTGAATACCATGTAACGTAGGGGTTTTTACTCCTCAGTGTTTCACTTCATGTTGATGTCCTTTATTTTGTGATGTATGTCAACTAAATTTCATTATATTCTTTTTGTCACCAACTGTGAGAGAAGAAAGAAGAACAGGAAGTATGTCATTAGTGGCAATTCTTGTTTATTTAAGAATAGCCTAATTTATATGTGAGCAACATCTTTTTAGAGCACAAAATTAGCACAAACAAGAGGAAAACTTGCAAGAAAGAATATGTTAGGAATTTGAAGAACAGTATATAAACATAGTTATGCATTATGGGATTATTTCTCTGGGTACTAGTACATATTTAAATCTTGCTGTCCTCTGTTGCACACAGCTACATTAGTCCCCCAGTCCTTGAATTCTTTTGTTCTGATTGTCTCTAACCTTGAAAATAATATTTAAAGCAAACGCCTAGAAATCATTGTGCTATATCATGCTTCACATATTTCATACTGTACCCTGCATTTTTATTTTCATATTTAGTAAACGTGACTGTAACTATTTGGATGATTAACACTATGTGGTATCCTAACTGATACTGAAGTGAAATATAATAACCATCTAAATTAGGACTGTCAACAAGGTAGTCAAGTCCATTTACAACACTGAGATTCACAAGTAAAAATGAACAGATTTACACTAATTAAGCATTTGGTCTAATGCATTAAATCCTGTTTGGGAATTTACCTCATTTACTTTCAGGATTGAAAAATAATAATAATCTTTGAAAAATGAGGAGATTCATAATCAAGGGGATATGACAGGAGAGGAAAGGAAAACTGAGAAATCTAGGTATTGCTTTTAAAAGTAGGAAATGCTGAATTGAATTTCTGAAGGCAATGGTAAAAGCATTCACGATTTCAAAGTAGATCAGACAAAACTCTTAGGAATGTGTTGATCAACTCTACAGTCATCTGGTAATTTCCTTGCATTACAGGGTACAGACTAATAAAATAGCCAAGTAGGTCATTTCTATCACTAACTTTTAGGCAACAAGGCAACACCTTCCTCCAAAGCAAATCACCAGAGTGAAATAAGTTGTTTTATACTTAATACTAACACATCTAACCAAAACAATAGTGGTCAAATTTCAAAATGCCTTAATCTTGAATAAAGTGTCTTTTTATTTAAACACGCAAATTTATGGTAAGTTAAGGATATGTTGCAGAGTATGAATGCCTCACAATTAACAACTAATAATAACGATTAAAAAAAAAAAAAAAAAGCTGGAGAAAAGCAGCCAAACCATCTGACAAAGCCTAGGGCACATGTAACCTCATCACTACAAATGACTGCAGAGCTTACAAAACGAGCCAGATGCTGCTTCTGGAAGGATTTCATCTATAATACCCGAACCACATGACAGCCTATCACAACTCATGTTTGGCCTAAAGGTGTGCATCACTGGTGGAACAGGCAAATAATGAGAGGGAACAGGAGCAAAGCCTTAATCCTAACTAAAGAGGGCTTTTTTCTTGTGGGTTGTTATGTGATGGATTTTATTTTTTTTTTTAATTTGGAAATTGCATTTGTTTTACCTGCAGACACTGGCACAGATGGTGCTTCTATAATATGCTGTTATAATAGACTAATTTGTCTGCAGTGTTGCATTCATGTCCAAATTCATATCCAAATGTATTGGGTCTTCTATAGTTTTGTTCAGGGTTGGGTCAAATGCAGAGATGAGTGTTTCCTTAGTGTATAATGAAGAAATTTGCCTATAGACCCTCTGGCAGGTGCAGCATCTGTATTCTGAGCCCCATTCCCCAGGTAGGCATGTGGTTGGATTATTATCATTAAATTATTATTATCATTAAATAACTGCTGAATGAATGGGTTTTATGGAAGAGCTGAAAATACGATGAAAAAGCTGCATTTCAAAGACAGAGATATAGGTAAGGGTTACACAATCCATTAATTCTGGGTTCTTTTTCTTTTCTTGATTCCTTTGCTAAAAGGCTGTTAAGCAAGGCTGGAATCTGAGAGAGACTGAAACCCACCTGCTGGTAGCGAGGTTTTAAGTAGAGAGATTTACTAGTACCACCTGAATTTGCTCCCATGTTGCTTCTATTTGATTAGTTTGAAGTTACCTTTATTGTAGTCTTTCCTTGCTGAGCACTCATGGCTGTGTCTACCTTCAAATTATCTTCCCACCAACTTAGACCACATTCTTCAACCCGCGTTAAATGATACTTAGAAGGATTATTTGCTTTTTGTTAAATTATTTTGCTGGTTTATGAACACAAATTTCTCTAATCAGAGAAAAAAAATAAAACATTGTGATTCCTGAAGGTAAACAAAACTGTCCCTTCTTTTTGGCATTTAGGAAAGCACAAAATTGATTATCAATTATAAATTCATCACCATCAGGAATATGTATAAATATATCTATTTCCAGGGAACCCAAGAAGAGTACAGGGATCTAGTTAGGACATACAGAGAGAACATCAGAAAGGCAAAAGTCCAACTAGAAGTCAATCTGGCAACTGCTGTGAGAGATAATGAAAAAGGTTTTTACAAGTACATTAACAACAAAAAGAGAGAAGGACAATCTCCACCCATTACTGGATGAAGGGGGTAACATTGCCACCAAGGATGAGGAAAAGGCTGAGGTACTTAATGCCGCCTTTGCCTCAGTCTTTTAACAGTCAGACCAGTTATCCTCAGGGTATTCAGCCCCCAGAGCTGGAAGACATGGATGGAGACCAGAATAAACTCTCCATAATTCAGGAGGAAACAGTTAATGACCTGCTATGCCAACTGGACACTCACCAGTCTATGGGGCTGGATGGAATCCACCTGAGAGTGCTGAGGAAGCAGGCACAGGACCTTGCCAAGCCACTCCCCAACATTTATCAGCAGTCCTGGTTAACAGGGGAGGATCCGGACAACTGGAGGCTTGTCAATGTGACACCCATCCTCAAGAAAGATCTCCAAGTTGCAACAAGTGATTCTTTCAAAAGGAGCATTCCTGTCTTAACTTTGCTGATTAGGAAAACAGGAGGTAAACAAAGTATCAGTGGGAGACTGTCCTTTTACAATGATAGTTTAATGCATTTAGGCACCTCATGTAAGTCAGAGAAGGTGTAAGTTTCCCATTATGAATAACATTCCACTAGATTATTTCATTTGCTTTTATCCCAGAATAGACAATGCCTAAAATGACTGGTACTATTCCCTCTGAATCAGTCATTGAATAAATGTTAAACTCGATGTAGGGTGGGGATACCATTATCATGATGCTATCTTTGGATAAGGCAATAACCTAACAACAAGTAAGTGCTGTGCAATGTTCAGACAATGTAAAAATCAAGGCCTTAATCAGCTGGAATTTGTGTCCTACTGCAGTTGGTAAGTACTCTATCTCTTGGTTATTGGCCTTCTTAGATAGGTCTCAAAATCCTCAAGGGTCATTGGTTAGTGCAAGTCAGGTTTCTGCTGCCTTTCCACTCCTGATCATTATCATCCTCACTGCAGTCAGGAAAGGGAGGACTCAGCTGGCAAGCCACACTTAACTTTGCAGGTATCAGGAGGAGTTAGTTGCCTTTTGGGACTAAAACCCAGAAGCCCAGCTCTTACAAGTGAGTGTCTTTATATAGACCTGACAGTGCAATTGCACAGACAGATCCTTATACAGACCAATCCAACTCCAGTCACAAATGTCACCTGCTCTAGAGCTAGGAAGCCTCAACAGGCTTGTCACAACCAGCACACCACAAGCCCACAATACAAATGCTTTGTTGTTCCTCTTTTAGGATCAGTAAGGACATCTTTTGTGCATACTGATAAGACTTTTCTTACAGTTCCAACACCATTCACATTCTTTCTGTGATCAGATATAAGATACCATTAATCACCATCTTCGTAAACAGTGTTTGCTGAAGAGATTTTCTTGTACACCACATAGCCAATGTGGCCAAAATAAGTAAAAAAGGTAGAGTCAGCAAGTGGCAATGGCATATTAATAAGAAACTTTATAGTTTGTCTATGACCCCCATGGGTAACAAAGTGAAATAGGCCAAATACTTTGTAACACCTCTGTTGTGACTCCTCCTGGACTCCCTGTCCTTGTTACATGTCATACACATCAATTCTCGATATACATAAAACCATAGAATAGTTCAGGTTGAGAGTGACTTCTGGATGGAGATTTCTATGTGTTTGTTTCTGCTGGCTTTGTAACAGAAGACACTACGTACTTTAGTGCCAGCAGCCACAATACTAATGTTGATGAACACTAATGGCCAGCTAATCAGGTGTTCTTAACTTGTGGCTTGTGGCCATCATGTTGCCTGTGAGACATGGCTCAGAGATACAGAGGATTAGAGAGTTAAACCAAAATTTCCACAGAGAATAAAGATGGCACATAAATTATGTAGCTGCTCATCTTCCCTGTGAAACAGCGAGAGATAGGAATCACTGTGTTCATGTACATCTTCCTTTCTGAAGATACCTGCAAATAAAGACCTCTGTATATTCCAAAAGAAGTGACCAAACCATGTAAATTTGGATTTCGTAATTTTCAAACTGTTTAAGGAATCCTTACCATTTGAAAAGCAGAAGAATTAGGACAATAGATATGCCCTGACTTCATCTCACCTGTTCTACTGAAATACAGCACCCACAACAAATGCACACACATTGGCATAGGGTTGTTTGTTATTCACTCTTTTCATGTACTGTCTGATGCATCTTTATCATGATTCATTATTCCTAACAGCTATATCAAGTGTTGCAATTGCTGCACAATAGAGATTTAAGCCTATAATATTTCCAGATTGGAGTGAGAAAAATAATATATTAAGTGCTTTTGATATCTTTATGTATAAGTTTGAGAATCATTAAATAGCTGTCACTCTTCCTTCCTCCTCAGCATCAATTACTCCACTCTGGTTTTACTTACTCCACTCTGCATAATGAGTCCCTAGAGCATGTTTCATTGCAGGAGAATGAACACATTCTTCACTTGCGGTCAGTGGGATGTGGTTAATTTGAAATCACTTAAACTATTATATCTGTCAAGCGTGGTTATTTTATTTTCAATTCACATCAGTGTTTTAGTATGCATGTCGGTTACTGGGTTAAACTGGCAGATTAATTTCCAAGCATTCTGTTGTAATGCTCTTCATCACTGCCTTTACATGTAGGCTCCTGTTGAAATTTAGTCTGTTCCTATTAAATTTTACTTAAGAGAAATCTACAGTTAATATAAACAGTCATATGGTGACCAATACTCACTGCTGAATGAAATCTGGCAAGACCACCAGACTTTTCTCGTGAAAACCTGGAATAGTTGTTTTTTCCATTGTTCCATCATAACTTCTTTTGGTAATGTGAAATTCACATACATTTGTGGGGAAAAAAAAAGTTCAGCAATGAGGGTCTTTGATATGTTTGGTTTGTTTTTTTTCCAAATGTGTTTCCAGATTGTAGTGTTCAAAAAAGCCGCAGGCTTCAGTTCAGTGTGAGCAAATTCACAATTCACAGTGTATAAAAGTGTTTGGGCTTGGCCTGGGGCTTTTGTCTTTTTAAAATATTGCGGTTTGAGATTTATAAATAGCCAGAATTTGGATACTGAAATACTGACTTACACGGTTACTAATAACAGGGTGCTTATATGCAGAATTAGAGGAACCACCAATGGGCTTTTTATTACAGCAATATTGTACATATTACATGAATAAATTACATATTTGCATTATGCAGCTGCTGCATCATCAGTTTAGAGAGTAGAGTGCGATCCTAAGTATTCAGGGATGTAAGCTCATTATCTTTAAATCAACTTTGGTTACAGCCCCAATATGATCCAAGGTAAACTGCTTTCATGTAATGTATTGCACATACCTGTGCATAAACAGGTACGTGGCTCAGAGATGGACTGATGAGTTTAGGTGTCTAATCAAATTTACAAAAAAGACTGTTTCTTTGAATCAGGCAGAGTCTTTCAGTTGGAAAGCTTATTAGGAAAACTATATTACCCATAAAAATACAAATCTACATATGTTGTGAAACATTATTTTTTAGCTCAAAGATACTAGTAGAAAAAATATGCATTTATATAATGACAGTTCTACTCACTGTAAAAAACAAACAAACAAACAAACTACATTAAAAAAAAAATGTTTTCTATCTTATTATGATGATGACAACTGCTAGTGTTTGATTCCTGCCAAGGCACTTCTTGAAATTCAGTTATTTTTATTCTCTCCACATTGTTCTCTCGTCCCATCGAATAAAACACAAATCTTAATGTTCTCTGCAGCTGCAAATGCTTGCCTAGGACTTGTAGATTCACATTTACATATTTTATATATTGATGCAAATATCTTTGGTTAGGCAAGTAATATGCTGTCAGCTCTGTTCATTTTGCTGAACGCCTGCTTCTTTTCATTGTTATTTTCTACTTTGCTGAAACTGTTTATTTTCATTGCCATTGTTATTCCACTCCTCTGAAAGCACATCCAGCCCTTGCATTGCCCACCTGGCTCATTATGCTCATCACCTCAGGGGAAATCCTGTGCCTGTAGAAATCAGTAGAGGTTTTACAGCTAGCTCTAAGCTGGACAATGTTTTACTACTAGGCTCTTGTCAGATGAGGCTGTTTGTTGTATGACTATTCTACAGAGCTTTTCATAAGTGGTTTCTCTAAGAGGCTCCTAAAAGCGATCACAATCATGGAGTTAACAGTGGTTAAGGTAAGGATAAATACACAGAGCTAAACCTTTTAAGCATGCATAATAAAACTAGGTGTGAGAAAATTGCACACTTTTAACTAAAGCAGTTTTAGACTAGAAATGGCCATCATTCAAATTCCAAATTTGGACACTGCTGTCTTGAATACTTTCAAGAGATTCTGGACAAGTAAAGATCTAAGCCTAATGTGAAGTGATGTATATTTTTTAATGCATATATAAGTAAAGGCACTGGAAGAGTACACAGGACTCACTGGTCTTCTATCCACCGAAGACTGTGGCTCAGCACTGACAAGAACAGAATAGAAAAGAAAAGCTTGGAGTCAGTGTTTCCCCTGAATCTGGACATGTTTCTAGCATAATATAAGAAACATTCATGCTACACTTGAAAGAGGGAAAGCAGAAAGGAAAATGTTGATTCAAACATCAACTATGTGTCACTTTCTCTTCTCCATTAAAATAAAAAATACCCTTCTCCTTGTAATTATTTAGAAATACGGTTTTCCCACATCAATATCTAAAAATTCTGAAACATTTAAACTTCCTTAAACTTTAGGCTAAGACAGAATGATTCTTGCACCTTCTCTGCTACTCCTGAAATGCTATCACTTGTAGTTCATAGCTACTCAACAATCATGCATCCTGCTGCAACTGAGAAGACATACATGAATCCTAAATAATGCTACAGCATAAAGTGAAGACTCCATATGTTACTATTATCAGATCACACGATTTGGTCCTTCTGTTAGGCCTTTTTGGTCCATATGTCTGAAAGTGAAGCAAACAAATATGAATACAGTCTGTACCTATAATGGACTCTTTTCCTTTTGAGACTTACCAAAATGATAAAATATTGTTTCCATTGTCCACATAAAATAAATAAATCAAAGAGCTTTAAGATTGTCAAAGAACACTTTTGTGTGAAAATGTGCTCAACCAAACATTTCTGGAGAGAGAATAAGAGGGGTGAGAAATGCAAATTTGTTAATGCAGTTGGCAGTATTCATGCACCTCCATGGAAATACATATACTTGAAAAGAATGAAAATTGTCCTACATTTATAGGTAAGACTGTCAAAGACCATCAGTGATCTGCTTCCAAACCCAAATCTACTTCAAGTGACAAAGATCTTCTTAGCTTTCTCTCAGAATATGCCTAATATTTTTAGGAAAATAAAGAAAAGCAAAGTGGCAAATCTGTTTTAATTATTTTGTAGATTTTAAGAGCATAGTATTTTCCAGTACGAATCCTAAAAATGTTCTGTCTGTATGACACACTTCTATTGGGGGGGAAACATTAAAGTATTACGGCATATTAAAAATAAATAAATAAATTAAATTGGGAAAGGAATTATCTAGGTGAATACTGCCATACTCATAGAACAGCATTGAGATATATACACATATGTGTGTGTGTAAAGTACAAGCACAAATGTGCATCTATATTAAGACAGTGATTCATTCTGTAGTAA
This sequence comes from Chloroceryle amazona, assembly GCA_027560015.1. Classification (NCBI taxonomy): domain Eukaryota; kingdom Metazoa; phylum Chordata; class Aves; order Coraciiformes; family Cerylidae; genus Chloroceryle; species Chloroceryle amazona. The sequence continues at coordinate 144,954 of JANHFX010020378.1, read as the reverse complement.
GTACTGGTGTTCATACTATTTTTTGTAACATCTTGGGTTTATTCAGCAAAACACTGAACAAATTTATTCAGTTACACTATGGCAATTTCAAATAACTTTGGTCCCAAATAATGGAGTTACAAGGAGGGAATGAGATGTTATGCCTTTTTTGTGTCTTTTCCACTTCTATTTATGTCCAAAAAATTCTGGATCACAGTCACCTTTTGCTGACCGTGTTCTTACGTGAATATGAAAAATTTTGATTGCAAAGATTATTGCAGGCAAACGAGAAGACCTTTCACAATGGAAATGACTAGACAACCTCAGCTGCACTTTTATCACGTGTAAACTAAAAAGGCTTAATGGTAGTATCTAATCTCACATGTCTCTTGTCAGTCAGTAACCGGTACTGCGAGTGGCTGTAGAAAGTGAATTTAATTTTTCTTGTGTGCGTATGTATAAAGAAAATGTAAATTTTACTTCATTTCCTGAGCAGAAGAAAATGTTGGCATACAAGTTGACTGTGGTTATTGGGGTAAAACAGTTAATGTGTGAGGTTTTCTTCTTCCAAGCCGTAGTGAGAGATGAAGACATCCCATATGGGCCACTAGTACAAAAGCTGAGTAACAGGAAAAGAAAAAAAAAAAAAGACACCAAAACAACCAAAAAAAACAGAGTGTGTAAGGGTAACAGAGGGAAATAAGATTGAAAGAACAAAACATCAACATTGTTAGTCATGAGGAACAGACAGGAGGGAGGTATTGCCTGCTGACCATGTGTACCAATGCCAAAGAATCTAAAAAAAAACCCAGCATCTGTGGCATGGAATGGTCTTTCTCTAGATCTGAAAGACAGCAGCAGATTGTTTTTATAGAAAGAAAAGGTGTCAGCAGAAAGGAAGGAGCATACACACATGGAAACATTTGCTGTAAGAAGCCACTTGAAAAACAACCAAGGAGTTGAGTGGAAGAAACATCTGTGTAACATGCAGCAAGACCACCACTAGTGCTTCAGGGAAGAGGTGGGAACAGAAGGGAATACACAAGCAGTGTTGGACATTGCATCTTGTCAGAATGACAAGGAAATGTCGTTGGTAGTTTCAAGAAAATCCAGCATCTTGTGAGTCTGAGGGGAAAATGATTTTGTCCTCCTTGTGAGGGAGCAAGGGAGTATTCTTTATACTTATCAAGAAGTAAATAAATCTATGCTTATTGACCAAAGTGAACCAAGAAGTGTTATCTTTAAGAAGAAATTACACTTTTCAGGGGATTTGTTGGCAATTCTGCCTACCGGGATCGGGATACTTTGGGTTCTTTTCCATAGGCTTGCTTCTTCTTTTAATAACCCTAAATGTGCAACGTCTTGAACAGTATTAGCTTAAGGGATTACAAATTGCCACCAGTGAAACACAATGGCTGTGTCACTTTGGGGTCTGTGAAAGAGGAAGAATTCCCATACCTTGTAGTTGTCTGGCCTTAATTTTGTTATTCAGAATTTCTGTTTTGTATTCAGACTTCTTCAGACAAAAGAAAGCAGAAGCTTCTTGATATCAAAGCCGTATCCAAAGTTACTTCAGCTACTCCTCATGAAGACATTGATCTAGATGCAAAATAACCTGTCTAATCCAAATGAAAAAGAAAGCACTGATCAGGGGAAATTTTACTTCTCTGTGTTTGCAACATTCTTTATGCAAAGCCTTTAATGACTTTTCAGCACTGCTGAGGAATGGTGCAGGAAAGAATATTTTGCTAGCCAATTGTTACATGTAATTGTGGAATATGGAAAGCCCATGTGCTACCCAAAGGCCTCTTAACGAGGTCACATAAAAGATGAGTCATAATGTAACTGATTTCTACCAGATATCTCTCCTTTTGCTCACTGCAGAAAAAACAAACTATGGAATGTGAATGCACTTTGAAGTGACTGATGATCTTGCTGCTTACTAACCACACTGAAGGGGACCTTAGGAAAAAGTAAATGAAGGCAAATGAGAAATAGAGACTGGAGGGCTCATTCTGACCAGTGTAGACAAAGCAAACCTTTCATTCTGCACAAAGAAATGTGCTCTTACTCTTACACAACAGGTTAATGGCATCTCTGAAATGAGAATAATACCGAGATAAAAAAGACTATATACTTAATTTTCTACAAAATATAGAGACATTTTAATAAATTTCAGATTTTTTTGTAAAATAATTGATTCTTTAAGTTAACAGTAAAAAATGCTGCTTTTTATTTTCTTCCTCCACAGGCACTTTTTTTTGTGTTTTTTGGTGAATCCATGGAGAAATCCATTTTTTATAGCAAAAGAGAAAACTTAAGTAACTACCTGAATATAAGAAAAAAAATTCCAGAGGAAAAGGAAGATTCTTCATAAAGAACGATTCTTCATAAAGAACCAGTGGGCATCTGCAATAAATTCCAGGCAATTATTTTTGCCCTCTGTGGCTAGCAAGGATTGTTTTATTTAATTACAGTGAATTTATTAGTTTTTAAGAATTTACAATTGAAGAATTTCTGACTGAACAAAAAAACTTCCTTAGTTCAACCTTCCTGAAATAACTTGTTAATGACTTCTGATATAATCAGTTCTTCAAAATCTGACTTTATCTAAAAACATTGAAATATCTATCAAAAAATGCCATCTACTAAGCAGAATGTTAGAAGTTAAATTGTAAGTTCCTCCTATTAAAAGAAATTGCTCTATGATTTTAATTTTTTTTTAAATATTGGCTGATGTATTGTTAGTTATGTTTCCTTTTGTTGTTTGTTACATAGCTCCTTCAATACCGCTGGACTGGGAAACTGAAAACCTGCTGCACCTGTGCTCAGCAAGTGGGTATGATGCAGGGTGAGTCCCATGGGTCTTGGAGCATCAGATCATTGGTTGTGACGTGCTGAAATCCGTCCTCTTTTAGGAGAAGAGGTATGTCAGCTTGCACATCTAAACCTTAATCCAAATGTCTGGCATTGCATACTGGTCTTGACAGGTACTGAGCCAGCTTGCCACTTGGCAGATTAAAAAGGACTGCCTCCTGGAGATTAGATGGCTTGGCACAGCAAGAACACAGAGGTCAAACTATGATGTTTGCCAACCAAAAAAGATCCTCTCATTTTCCTACTCTATTGCTGCTCCCTGGATAAGCATTTTTGGCCCTTTGCCTTGGTTTGAAGGCAAGAATTCTTAGGATTTTGCCTGAGGGACATGCTTTACTGTTGAAGGTCAAGCTAGATTTTGACTGTTGAAAAGCCCTGATATGGTAAGGTCATATTCTTTCTCGTTAGGACTGATCTCTCAAGGCTCCTGGTGACTCCTGGGACATCATCAAGAATGGAAATTATTCCATACCTTGCCTAGACCAGTGTCCTGATGCTTTTTATGTTCCAGTTTCAGGAAATGCAGGCAATTTTCCCTGAGTTTGAAGCAGAATAGAACACAGACATTTGTTTCATATAGGATTTCAGGACATGGACATTTGGATTTGTTCCCAGCAATATACTTTTTCTTGACTCTTACTCATTATTTGTATACTTAAGCTTAATCATCATGTCTATTTTTTAACCAAAAAGTAATTACACTCTAAAAATACTGAAACCACAGTTATTGTAAGGCATTTCATTGCCGATGAAACACCAGGCTCTAAATAAACAGAATCCAATTGTCATTTTTCTAATAAATTTTACTTGTCATACACCAGTGGTTGTTTATTGTTTAGTTTTCTGGAGCTAACGCCAGTATTGCAGTGATGCTTTTCTGCTCTGGGCATTCCCTCTGCTATTTTGTTACTCGGTGGCATGCTATCTCTGCATCACACATTCCAGAGCACCTGACACTCTGCAAAGTAGTCCAGTGTTTCCTGGCATGTTTTGTGAGTCTTCTGAGAGCCGATGTTTCAGCAGCAGCATAGGAACATTTTTTCACAATTTTCTGGCTCAGTCATCTGGGTATATCACAGTGTGATATAACTTTACCCCCTCCTTAAGTCAGGCTGCTGAGGAGAGCATCATTTGACACACCTCCAAATTCACAGAGCTCATCCTGTGCCAGAGCCTTCCTCCCTCTTCATCATGTCTTTTATAAAAACAGAATATCTCAGAAACAAACAGATGTTTTGAAGCAAAGTGTAATAAAAGAAACTTGAGCGATCTCTGCACATGTTTTTATTCCTCATCTGTCTTGTTGTAACAGACTGTGCAATAGGGTGAAAGTTTTAGCTACAATCACACTCGCAATTCATCCAGACCTCCCATAAGATATTTATGGCTACACTTTAAATCAGTTGCTGAGTTGCTCATCATTGCAGTAGAGTTTACTTTAATTAATAATATAGCTGCACTTCCATAAGAATCACAGAAAGTCCTTCTTTTCTCAGACATTGGTGTGAACAGTCTTCTGATTGTGAAAAAAGGATACATTTCTTTTTAAAATTAAATCAGATCAAATTGGCTTTTCACCTGCAGTGAAGACTTCTTGTTTCATTTCTTAACTTTTGAAACATGTTTTCTAAAGGATTTCTTGACTTCCACATGATTCTCTCTTTAACAGACAGAGCAGCAAGGAACTTCTGTCACTACAATGAAAACATTCCCAATCCCCTGCTCTACTGTCAAGCCCACTTTAAAAAAAGAGGGAGTCAGCAACTTAGGGCTGCTGCCTGAAAAGCTCCTAAACAAAGGTGTGGTTTCCAGAGTTTAGTATGCATGCATAAAGTCTTTCATAATTGTAATTATCTGATGTTGACCAGAAGTGTTCTTTTTTTCTACTGTTTTTCAACTACCTGCTCTAGTGTCAGTACCTGTACCGATAAGAGTGAATTCACTGCTGTAAAAAATTGTACTTTATTGAAAATCATTGTGTTTTTATTGCATTTGCTTAGTATCACTTGGTATTCTTATTTAGAATGCTTTAAATTTCTGAAGTCAAATTTTCAATACTTTCACTTGACTAAAATTTAAGCATCCTGCTCCTTCAAAATGATTTCATTCTAGCCTACACTGCCTCTCGTATTTGCTAATAGTATCTAACCTGGAAAAATACAGCCTCCCTTTATCTCAAAAGTAAAAAAAATGTACTACTTGCAAAAAATAGTCTACGCCAAAAGTTGTTTTGACAAGATATGGCAATAATAAGGAAAGTAATGGAAAGCCAAATATGCTCCACACCATTGCACACCTTTGAGAAAATGTAATTACTACAAAGAAAAGTACTGCAAAAATATATGCAATCAGAATCAAACCAGGAAAGAAATGCATAGAATTAATGTTTAAGGGAGTATATCTGGATGGAGTTTTTTGTCTTTTTGTGGTGTGATATGGAACACCATGGTACTATAGAAAAGTTAGCCAAAACATTAGAGAATGCAAGGACATCAGTTATTAAAAAGGATCAGACAACTACTACCTGTCTATATTCTTTCAGACAGAGAAGATTAAAAGCCAAACAGGGGCCACAGAAGGCTGTGAGTCTCACAGAAATCAACAGGAAAATGCTTGCGTATCTGAAGGCAAGGTTTGGTCTGAGTAAGGGAACCTCACTGAGACAAATTATTCTGTAAAGGCTTCAGAAAGGATCAAGGTCCCTGCAGTCCTTGAGTACATGTCAGCCACTGAAAGAGGGAGCAGAAAGAAAAGCAAAGGATGGCCCAAGTACCAGAGGAATTGAGGTAGAAGGTCTTTGCATGTACCATCATTGCAGAAATGAATTATGGAGAGCAGGAAAAATGCAGTCAATATAAGGTCTTAAAAAAGAACAGGGAAGCTTTCAGAGGAAAAAGATCATTTTGTAGTGTTTAGCTGCTAATGCAAAGGATGGGGCAGGACTGGCAAGGCATCCCAGCCTCCTTCTGTCAAAAAAAAAAAAAAAAAAAAAAAAAATAAAAATAAAAATTTTCCATCTTCTTGTATCATCAGCATTTAACCAGGCATTAAACATAGCAACTCAAAGTGATTTGTCTCCTCCAGATCAGAAAGGATATATTGAGAACTCAACATTTCACTAAACCAACGGGTGTGTTGTGAGTCGAGCTCCCCAAATTAGATTTAAAGGGGAAGAAGAGACACGTTTCAAATGATGTGGTGTCCATTAGGCGAACTGCGGCGGCTGCAGGACCAATGCAGCCACCGAGGCTCTAAGCTGACATCAAAGCAGAAAAAAAATCAGTTGAAATGACAGCAGCAGCTGCAGCATCCGCCTCTAAATTAGGCTGTGTTTCAAAGTCTGTACTCAACTGCTAAGCAGTATAAAGACCCAGGAGGAAGGCTGCCCAAGAAAGAGTTAGATTTCTAACCTAACACATCAAAGTAACACATGCTTAGAAGAGCAATAAATGCATATGGCACACATTCACATGCTGCCTAATTGCAGTGGGCTCCTGAAGCCAAGACAAACCTTCAGCTGATTCTGACTTTCAGAGAGGATTTGAGACCTTTTTGAATGCAGAAAGCTGACACAAATTGGTAGCAGATTAGAGTCTGGCGTTGTGATAATACATCCCATAATTTCAGAAGATGGCCATTTTTCATATCATAAGACATCTTCAAAATACTGAGCTCCTTATTATATAATTAACACATCTACCAGATTACAGCATATCCACAGCAACATAATAAATTAGGAAAACCTTTCTCTCAATATTCAGAAATAGAAATTCAGGAATAGAATAGAAATCCATCGATTTCATTCTTAATTTGCTTACATACCAATTTAATCATATTTGTGCGACGAGTGAGAAATGCACAATTAAATGAAAAGCACTGCTGAATGTTTCAGGAGTAAAAGTTATCAATTCAGGAAAAGTACCCATGTTTTGGTGTGAATTTTTATTTTAGTCTATTCTATATATTTAGGGAAACTATTTGCAATGTTACTGACGATGAACAGATTTATAACAAGGTAGTTGCAAATAATTCTGAATGTGTGGATACTTTACTTGTTAAGTACACCAAAAACCTTTAGTACAAAAAAAATGTGTCATAGTTGCAGGGAAATTATTTTTTTTTGTTTCGTGCAATCTGGCAGAGGAAACTAACTTAATCATTTGAGATATTTATGAAAATTCCTATGTAATTTCAGTGCAACAGTGGATTTCTGATCTAATTCAAATTTATATCTTCCTCACTTGTCTTTGAGAAACTGCAAATAAGTATGAAGAGAAACAAAAAAAAAAGAGAAAAAACATGAAATATAATTCTCTACAAGACTCTGAGTCTTCTTTATATAGCTTTAAATTAATACACTTTTGTAAAGGGTTAAAATTGCAAGCAACAGCAATCATCTACAGTGCTCTCTCTCAACGTGCATTAGAAAAACAATTCCACCAGAAATGATGCAATAACCCTGACACGGTGACATTATTACTCATGAAGTAATATTGCTTTTTATGCTTATAGACTTCTGCCAGTTTAAATGAATCTGTTCGAGGACATCAACATCAAATATGGTGGTGTAGCAGTTATCAAAACAATCAGAGATGCTGAAAAAAGCAAAAGCCCCTAAATGTGCAGTACTCGAGGGAAAGCAGAAGCACAAATGTCTATACATATGTTGTATTTATAGGATGTGCGTTTTGGAGGAGGGATGTCTTTGTTAAAAACTCAACAGCCCTGGTTCTCAGAAAGGGTTGAGAACTGGCAATGCAGAGATGCTGAACACTCTGAGAATAACACAAGATCAAATAGTTAGGTGGTTGCCTCAACAGAGAACTTGCCTGGTATGGAAATTAGAAAAGAGAGAGGGTTTTTTTTCCTGTAGAAGATGAAAGATCATAAAAGGCTAAACTCAGCACAACGCCTTTTATAAATAAAATATGAAAATATGGTTTTCGTTGTATATACTGATAAGATGAACTGTTTGCAAAGTTATACAGTAAGGCAAGCCTCTAATTTGCTTCAAGCTTTTCTGACCCAGAATATTGGTATTTTGAATGGGAGGATTTTTGTTGCACTTCTGAAATGCTCTGAAAAACACGGTGTTTCTGAGAGGACCTGCTCATTTTCCCTCAGCATGAAGTGTATCCAGACATAATTGGTATTGTATTTTCTGAGGATAGCCTTAGTTGTATGCTCTTTATCTCCTTCTTCACTAGACTATTTCTCATACAAATCCTGGAAAGGGGCAAATTGAGGAAGTGACACCATTTTTTCCCAGTTCTCTGCTGAAAGTTCACTTTATTTTCAATTCCCACTCTGCTCCAGGGAGCACCTGAATATCTCACAGAATATAGGAAAAGATTCTCTGCAGCCTTAGCAGTTTCCCTCTATTTTCAACTATGTTATTAACTTTCCCATCCCAACCCCAAATGAGCTTAAATATAGACTCCTCTACATCTAATGAGCCATAATTAGCTCATCAACTTCTGACAAGCCTAAATAGACTTGTTAGAAAATGACAAGTCTAGTCGATCTCACAGTGGAATGGGTGTCATCCCTCCCACTCAACCCTCCAAGGAAGGAAATAAATCTCTTAAAAGTTATTTGGAGGGTTTCCAGTCTCCTCCAGTAGCCCAAAAGGAGGCAACCTAGTTTAGGTCACTGCTCTCCTACCCGGCCTTTTTAAAGTTTTCAGCCATTTGCACAAAAATGACCTAGATAAGAAGGAAATTGTAGAAGTAATTTATTGGTGTGATGGGTTACCCTTCCTCCTTCTGACTCCCTAGATAAAGAAGGGAGTGCGATGCTGAGGGGAACAATCTTTGACTTATTTCTTTCAGCTCTGTCTCGGAACTTGCCAGAGCCAAAATTAGCTCGTCAGCTCCTGATGACCCATGCTGATGTTACTATTTAAAATGTTAATAACTCTTAAAATAATAAGAGTCTAATCATCTAATCTTTATTTCTCTGCACTACAGCTCAACTAGATGAGTCCAGGGAGCCAAAACTTATTTCATTTCTTCCCAGTTATTTATTTATTTATGTGTGTAGCTAGGGAATGCAAAAGTGGCACAGAGTAGCAGTGCATTAGGACTGCTGAACTGCATCTTGCCTATGCAGGAGAACCATAATACCTCAAACAAAGGATCCTACCATTTCTGGAAAGTCTTGGTTTATACTGGTGTTTTGGTACATACATAAATCAAAGCTGAAAATTTGGAAACACTACCAATATTTGTAAGTTTTGAGAAATGGACTCCCCATTTAAAAAGAACACATGTATGCATCTGATCGTTAGACTTAGTAGGATACATAAATCTTAATAGTGCCCTGTCTATTTCAGTCTATGCAGTTTAGGTCCTTGTCTCTCTAAATACTCCTTCAGGATCTGGCTTCTAAAGTAGGAAAAATATTACCCACAGAAACATTTCTTGGCTGGCTAGAGCTCTTCCTGAAGTAGTTAGTGTAATAAATGTGTACAGTTCCCTCCTGTGCTGGAAAGTAGTCAAACCCTTCACATACAAGATAGGTCTCCTCAGAAACAAGGTAGTATAGTCCTTTCTGCCTCAGGGAAAAGAACAAAAACAAATCAGAAAAGGACTGAAGATTCTTTTTGAGATATTCCACATTGCAGATTACTCAAGAATGAGTCCTTCTTTGACAAAACACGAAGGCCACATCATCAGCAGGTCGTTACAACATCTGGGGTTTTCAGAAGCCAGTTGAGGTTCTGGGAGTGAAATACCTCTGGAAATCTGTATTAAATTTACAGCTTAAACACTATTGGTCTACTGACTTCAGCAGAGCAATGCAATTTACAGCAGCTGAGTCAATGCTGAGTGCCACAAAAAGCCTGTAGAGAAATTAAAATTCCTGCTCTGATAATAAAATGGATCTGAAATCATGAAACTGCAATAAAATTAATATGATTCTCATTTGCTTTTTTAGCAGTTATTACATCTCAGTTTCTGAAAAATATCTATCTTTTGTTTCCAAGCTATGTTTGTGCAGTAGGATTCTGCCCTAGGAGAATCTTATCAACAAGTTATAAATCTCTGAACCCAGAGAATTTCAACAGAAATACTTATTCATTCCTAACTAGCTTGGGTTTAACACTAAGACTGTAATTAAATTGTGTTTTCTTCACTTTTCCCCTGCTGTTTGAGAGAGAATGTGTTCAGCTTTCTGGTATACAATGAGAACTAAGTGAATGCTAATCTATTTTAACCTCAGTGGATTTGAAGGAAAAGATAGACTTTGATTTTATTAATTGTTTTCTAAAATAAGGCTTTTAGGGAAAAAACTCAGAACAGTGCCTTCATATCCTTATCAGGAATTTGAAATAAAAGCCCTGTTTTCATTACTCTAGCACAGAACAGCAATTGATTCTGTCAGACTTTAATTGAAGCACCTACTGCATGTCAAAATATTATTTTTTTATCAAGTCCTCATTTATAAAGTCAAAGTTAATGAGAGAATGTGCCTTCTGCTCTCACAAACATACTTAAAATCGGTTATGTACGACATCTCTGCTACCATCATTGCACACTATGCTGTCTAAATTACCACAAGGTTGTAAGTGCTCCCTTGAGGCACCAAATAAGGTTGGCATGTTCAACTACTGCTTCTTTTTGTTGATTTTTTAAGTGAACATTGGTAAGCAGTGGATCAGGCATGACTGGGAGAAGATAACTACTGGGAGGTGACACTAGTCACATGGACATAAGCACCAAAGCAAACGGTGGAAATGAGTGGGAGCTTCTTCAACAACAGCCACAGTTGACATGTTAGCCTCTCCTTGATCCTGAGTTGTCCTGGAAATCAGGAGAGCCTTTATGTTTTTGGAAAGACGGTAGCACCAGATAGGCATGGAGAAAGGCTGGGGTTCTATGTGAAAGACATAGATATTTAAGTTTCCCGTTTAACCTCTTCAGACTTGCCTACAAAGACAGCACTTTGATCAAACAGTCAATGTAGAACAAGATGGTCTGTTAGTCAGGAAGGTGGTGTGATTGTCACTGGGCCATTTGACATACCCTGGCAATCAGAAAAAAACAGACATCTTTCACCCCCTCCCACCATATGATAGATCCAGGAAAACACATTTCCCTTCCTCAATACAAAACCCCACTTTTTCTGGGGCTGCCAGGACAAGAGGACTCCTGTGTTATTTCTGTGCATCCTCCAATGCAAAAACATTGTTCATTTAATGAGTTCAGACAGACAGACAGAACTTGAAAGTAATATGACTCTAGTGAAATGGTTTTGGTTTCCTCTTGCAAGTGGAATACCAAATTACTGTTAAAAACTCTTACCTCCTTATTTTAAAAGTCAGGAAATGTGACAACGATAGTTGGGAGCGTGAGATAAAGCACTGTGATGTCTATAAAGGAAAACATACACTAAGGAAACGTGCTTACTCAGCAGAATACACCCTTTAGAAAACTTGTTAAAAGTAGTACACTAAGACCAGAAAACCCCTTTGAATAATCAGGATCAGGAACCTTATGAAAGCATCAGTCTTCAGGGAATATTGGAGAAGACAGACAATCTTGACCTTTGCCCTGGTAGGAAATTAACCATCCTTTTTCTTGAGCAAAGTACAAGCAAATAAAACCTTGTTCAAATACAGGAAAGAGAGTGCAGGAACTCCCTCTGCAAAAGCCACAAACAACATGAGGAGCAGAAAAACACAATCTTAATACTGGCCTCAGAAGATCAAGCTCACATACAGAATTCTTTAGATAGCGAAATGATCTGGGTGAGATCTTTTCCCTACTAAGGTCAATGGCAAAACAGCTGCTGAGTTTGTCCTCTAGGCCTTGATGTTCTGCAAATGAAGATGGTAATTGCAGGGGAAATAAAAAAAAAAAGTCATCAAGTTTATTTACATTACCCATATATTTGTAACATATGGAGGTTTTTCTGTGTATTAAAAACATTTCAGGAACTAGATAACGAGCTACAGCAATCATTTCACAGGGGCATGGTATTACCAAGTTATTACTTTAGGAGCGAAGACTTCTGGGGGCACAGAAAAAGTCAACACCATCGCTTTGCAGGACATCCTATTTGTAAGATTGCCCTTTTGTATTTGCAAAGCTTAGCAGTGCAGTCTAAAGACTCATATATTAAGAAATATAGGCTGACTACTTTTTGACCCTGCTTGTGAGGTGTTTGTTTATGCAACGCTAACTCCGTATGAAAAATAGTACCTAACTATATTAAGGGAAATAAACTTTATGGCTTCCTGAGCATAACTGAGATGTCTGGATCTCAAATGAAACACTGTATATTGATATATTAATATATAGTGATCTCAAATAAAACACTATTTAGTGAGTCTTACAGACTATGTGTACAGTACTTATGTATCTCTACGCTGTGTCTTGCCCTTGAAGAAGTGAGTAGAAGATTTTCTGGAGCTACAATGATGAAGATTAATTAATTCAGTTCAAGGGCTTAATCGAAAAATCTGTGAAAATGAGTATTTATTTCCTCTCTCTCATGATAACAAAAAAACCCTAAGTTGCAGTTAGCTTTAATTATGTAGAGAGAAAAAATAATAAAGTAATAGAAATATAGTAAACAAGGGTACTCGGGTAGCTTGCTAAACCTTTTGTGCACTAATATGTGATCATCCAGGGCAGAATATCCCAGACACTCAGATGATCATGTCACCTGGCTTTCCATGGTGGGATGTGCTATGACAGAGCTGGGACCCTTTACTGCCTCACTGGCCATGTGGTCACTCGGTGGCCTTTCATCCTACAGGTCTATGACCTTGTCTGCTAAGCATCTACCAAAGTGAAAAAACCCCTGTGCTTTCTGTGCTATACAGCCCATGAATTAAGATCAGGCAAAAGCCAAGCTGTATCTGAGCCTTGAAGTGTTAGCCAGAAAAACAGCCTCAGAATATGTTTTAAGGGCTGTATTAAGTAAAATGTCGTACACTGTTGTGTATATTATTTTCCATGTGAATGACAAACAATACAAAGCATATGTCTACTTCATAATGAAAAAGTCATTTTCATTTAACATTCATTGTGAAGTTCAGCAGAATGCCATTAGAGGGCATGAAAGAGTAGTTGTGTAGGGAAGGGAGCACAGCCTCAAGGAAATAAACTAAAGAAAATAACTGAAATCAAAATAAAACAAGAAAAACGTTTTTAGTGAATCACCTCTGTTGAGCAATCAACTCTGGATGCCAGCTCTGCAAATGCTGCACTCTCTTCTTCCTTCTTGAGTCACCTGTCACTTCAGGAAATGGGTCTTGGCCACCAAAAAAATCAAGATCAGACCCATTTTGGTCCAGCAATAACAATCTTCTGGAATTTCTAAGTTACATGTAAAGCAAGACACAAACCCAAAGGTTCAGTAATCTAACTGCTGTGCAAGTGATATGGGCAAATCAGAGGGATTACAAAAGCTCAGTGCAAGGGGAGCAGCTGATATCTAAAAGGCTCAGTAAAATAATAAGAGATTCACACCAGGAAACAGCCACAACAACACATGAAATGTGTTTTAAAGGCATTTAATAGATTTCTATTAACCCCTTGGCCTGTTGGAAAAGGCCTGTGGAAATAGAAAGATGTGTCAGAGCAGAACCACCAGCTGCAGAGAATGTTAAACAAAATTCCAGCTTTCTGGGAGAACCGGAGGAAAAGAAATGGTCCATCACAAGAAAACCATCTTTTTCTCCTATGCACACCAAAGAAGAGCTGGAGTGATGTAAAATGAAATTATTTTCCTCACTCTACTGTGTGCCCACTATTTTTTTAATATGTCCTACTCTTCCTCCTTCAAAGATCTGTCTGAGGCATGTTTTACAGAGGCAGAGAATCTCCAATTGTTTCTATTTTTCATTCCCTATCAGGAAAAGTTAGGGCTATTCTTTAAGTCTTGCACTTTCCAGAGAAGGTATCCAAGATTTGACCACGATGGTAGTTTTTGCTGTTTGTTGATGATGTCCTTAGTTCAGAAAGATCAAGGGTGATGCCTGATAATGCAGCCAGCAGATATCCTTTGTGGAGTTTCTACTTGGTGTTTATTGGTACAAGTGTACCGGGGTGCATCAAACTCCTTTTGAGTAAAGAAATTGTGAAGTTGCTAATGCTACGCCAAAGAGAGACAGAGTCTGAGACATGGAGGCTACTCCTGTGAGACCCCGGTAGTCAGTGTATAATAAGTTGTGAAGCATAGGTTCTCTTATGAGGGTTTTTCTAAACATTTTTTTCATTGTATGTCATGATAGTCTTGTTCCTCTCCAGTCCATCCCACTTTGAATCCCATCTTCAGTTATGTCTTTTGACAGTGCATTCCACATGTACACTACAGGCAGTAAGGCAAAAATACACCTTTTTTGGTGCAGAGGAACACTAAGCTTTCATAAAATATCAAGTCCTCCTGAACTGAACCTGGATCTTTTATCTTAACCATAAAGTATAAACACAGTAATTTTCCTACCCTCTCCATATATTGCTTTTGCAATGTCTACCTCTTTGCAATAAAAGGTGAATGTGTATCCTCAGATCAGCAATCTGATTGCCACAGAATTATTTTATTTTTTAGAAATAGTGAAGTATGAATGTCAGGATAACTATTCCCAGGGACTGGAAACAGACTCTTGATGTGTGATATGGGGATTAGAAACATTAAGTATATTCTCAGTTTATAGGATTTCATTTCCTTTTCATGTGACTTTGCCTTCAGTTTTATATGTGATTGGAAGACTTAATAAAAAATGAAGAAGTTTAAACCCCCCTCACTCTTTAGTTCATGCAGTCAGCATTCACAAGCATCAAAGCTTCTGTTTCAGTGCTGTAACAAAACCAATGAAGCTTCAAGGCTTGGCCAAAGAATCAACAGAAGCCTAAAGGAAAGGCATCAACTCATGAGACTGCTGACAAAATGGATTAAACAGACTTACAGTATCACCAGTGCTGTGGGGAAAAAAAAGCCCTCAGTCCTACACATGCTTTTAAACTAAGTGCAGCTTTTTGTAAACTATTCACTTTGCTGATATTCAACAAATGTCTACTGATGAGATGACATCATCTGCTAAAGAATATAATCGCTCCAAGGCTTTTGCCTTTTTATGTAAAATATATGGGCTAATCATGCTTTAACAAAAAAAAAAAAAGAAAGACAAAATAAAAAGCAAAGAACAGCAATGGATTTTTGTGATTAAGAAAATGTCATAGTCCTTGCTTGCAAATAAGAACACTCTTTCTACAGGGACTGACTGCTTTCACAAGCGGAATTGGATCCTGGAGGAATCATTTCATGGTGGTGTTCCACAGAATTTCAATACAGGGTCAGATTTTCTTCTTCTTTGCTTATTTATTATTAGCTGGTTTAGTGCTGGGGATAACTATCATGGGCTTTTCCTTTCAGATGTCAGTAATGTCATTACACCCCTATTGCCCGTACTGGGAGAAGATGCTTTCCTATACGTTATACTGCTGTTTCTTGGCTGCTGCCTCCAGTTCTTGCTCATCTACAGGCTGCCTGGTCTTTCTGTGCAAAACAAGACTGGGAAGGAGCAAAAAGCTCTATAAATATTATTTGTTTGATTTTAGGAATGAAAATTCTCTACTATCTGCTCTGTAGCAGGGTTGCAGCATAGCTGGGAGTCAGAAGGAAATGCTGCTGTTTGCTGCTTTCCAAGATGCCTTGTCAGCATTAGTTGCCCTGTTCAGTTGTACACAAAGGGACATAAAGGATCCTTTGGAAGTAGATGTAGTTTTCATCTATCTACTATTTCCTACTTCTGTGTTTTATTTTCTCCTAGAGCCAACAGAATAGGATAGGCAATGGACACATACATGCAAAACATAAATACATAGAAAACATAAAGGAAAAAGTAGTTTTAGAGTCCAGGAAGAGAAAGATCCTTAAGAGCTCCTGAGCTCCTTCACAAAGTTGCAACAGGCAGACAGACCTTGCAGGGCCTTCTCCAAGCACTGCCCTCGAAGGGCTGGAGCAGAGCTGCCACTGACACAGCCCCAACTCTAGCTCCAAGCCCTGGAGAGAGCAGGCAGTTCTGTTATTTCCTACAATTCTGGCCATTACAGCTCTCAGCACCCAGCCACAGCATCACTAGAAACACCAGTCACAGCAGAGTTAAACATAGAGCTGACAATTTAATCAGTGAAGCAGTTGTCAAAGGGAGCCATGATATAGCTTTTGGGCCCTGCATATCATAGCAACATAGGATGGAAGAGGGAATATAGCATGACTGCTTTTCCTCTGTGAGGCTGCAGAGGTAGAAATGAGCTCAAAGTCAAGGGCAGAAGTAGTTGTTTTGAGACTATGTCACTAAGACTTCCATTAAAGATTTGCTTATGCTAACTCCTCTGAAGAGTATTGGGAAAAAAAAAAAGAGCTAAAGAGCTCCACATGGATAAGTGGAACAAGAGCACATTGTGATGTTAATATATAATAAACACGATGAACAAATAATTAACAATGTTCAAAAGAGAAAGTAATAATAAAATGGTGGTGCTCAAAGCAAGCTGAGTAATGGAATTTCAGCAAACCCTGCTTTATTGCTAAATAATCAAATAGGGCTGGTGAGGATGGGTTAATGATTTAAGGTGACTGTGACCCACAGGTCTGTCAGCATTGAAGCTGACGCACAAACTGTGGACCTTAACAGCAGATAAACCCAACTTTTCTGGTCCTGCTAACCTTTGCACACTGGACAATAAAATACCACAGTTCCTTTGACATTGTGTCATACTTAAGAGTATGCTTTAAAAATTCCTTTCAAATTAAATAAATTCCTTCCTTTTGATGCAACTAGTAAAGCATTTATATTGAACTAGAATGAAACTGTTGTTCTTCTTCTCAGAGGACAATGACTTGGACAAATTGTAGGTTATATAAAGCCCTGAATTTACTAAATGCCTATTTTAAGCAGTCTTTGAGAACTACATTATCTGCAATAATCTTTTAACACTTATATCCGAACAACCTATTAAAAATCATTTGTCTTGATGCACTGTTGGACATACACCTCTTTTCAGTAAGATCCACTAGCATATTCCAGTAAATTTGAGTGTTTTCACATGTGTTTTTTGTCTTTTGAATGGTAATACAGCATAAAAAGGTGTGAACTCCTGAAGTTTGATAGTGCCATTTAGCACCTCCACTCTTTCACATTCACGAGGCTGATTCCACTGAAAGTGCTCCCTCTGAAATTCAAAATATTTGTAGTGAAACCTCCTTAGAAGATATAACTAATTTCCTTAGTAATATTTTTCATTTCTTTGTGAAAAAATAAACAAGCCAGACTCTCCTTCTCTGTGACTAGAACTTGGTCCTTGAAAAGCTGAGTCAATCTAATTTATTCGAGCAATATGTAATTTGTGAAAGTAAATATATAACTTCATCTCTCATCTCAAAGAAGACTCAAGATAGAGATTGACTGACTTTAGTGAGCTGACAGCTAGCTAACAGCCAGCATTAGTGATGGGAAGTGTTTGACCCCAGGGGTTTAAAGTACTAAAGCCTGCATTTGTCTCTGCTTTTTATTGTATCACTCTCTGAAATGCACCTTACGTGTAGAAAACTTATGGCATTTTATTATCATCTTTTTATTGATTAATTTGTAAGTATGTTTTTTTTTTTCAAGGTTCAAGTGCGTGGGGACACAACTTTGACTCAATTACAGCTGAATCTGCTGCGTGCCAAGGAAGAGAATCAGACAAGCGAGTTCCCACTGGATGGTGTAAGCACATCAGTAGATCTAGAATTCAAATGTCTACAAAGAAAATTGGTGCCAATGCCCTTTGAGCTACATCCAGCCCTGGTATACGTAAGGGCAAATTCATTGAAAGCTCTAGTGTTACACCAGATTTGCCAATAAAAAGGTTACCTGAAGAGTTTTAGCTACTTAAAAGGCAGAAGCACAATTAAAAAGACAATCTATCTTGCTTCTTGCCTCTTCATTGAATATTTAGTTATAGTAAAAGTCTTACTCCTCATGTTCAAATCCATCCATCAGATTAGCCTAATCTACCATGGATCACCTCCAAAGATATCTCAAGTACACTGAGCTCTCAAAAGTCAGATTAAAACCAGAGTTAGGACTATGGAAGACAAAGATACCCTGACCACTCACCCACAGTGACGTGTCTTCTTCGTCAAAGAGATGAGCTCTTCTGGGAATCCCAGCGTTTTCAGATCAAAGTATAAAATCCCCCCCTTAATATGGTCTTCCCTCAGAATAAAGATAAAAAATCCTGGTGTTGAGGTGGTGATGAGAGAGCTATAGGGCTTTGTAATATGTTTACTTTTAGATTCTGGAATGCATTCCCACAGCACAACGTCAGAGTGTGGCAAAACTGCTTCAGCAGGCAGGGAGGTCATTAATGGCATGCTTCTCTGCTGGGAAGAGACTAAACAGGAGTGAGGCACAGAGGGATGAAGGACTGTGTCTCACTGGAGTTTAACTGTAATGAGTGACTTTGGTGGTCTCCATCTTGCACTGTGTTCAGGGTGGTCTACATAAATTAGCAGGACTGGCTTTGGCTAGTGATGTTTTTCATTCTTTGTCTCTCAGATAAAAGGTAAATTTTCAGATTCAGAAGCTGTGATCAGATATTTCCTGTGCCATATATTTTATTTCTTATGCCCTTCGCAGAGGAAACCATGGTTGCATTGTGAAATGCAAGTTTTATTAGGCTGTTTATTAGGTTCCACTAGACTAGTACTCAACAACTTTTAGTATAGTCATATACTCACTATATAATTTGTCTCTATATATTAATCCACTCCAAAACATCTTAGTCTTCATGGTGCATGCTCAAAACAAGGATTATCTGCAAGAACTTTTGAAATTTCATTATTTTTGCTGCTGGAATTAATAAAAGTTTAGTAAACTCTATGTAAATCAAAGTATATATGACTGTTTAGAAACAGCATTATAACCTGGGGCCGTAGAGCATTGACAAAACAGTAGAGAAAACTACCCAGGTGACTAAGACTGTACTGCTACTACCTCACTGAGCCTCAGTTCCATGTCTTTTCTGTAAAGTAGTAATTTTGTAAGAATTTATTTCTCATAGTTAGCAGTCACTGCTACTCCACTGATCACTGAAAGGCAGCACATATGAGACAATTTGAGGTATGTTTATGCTACAGACTGCTGTAGTGCAAAAGTATCTCTACAAGCTCTACACACATAGAAAATGGAGTAGTTTCTATCCTTATTTAAAGTAGCTTTAAAAGAACTCAGTCTAGAATCGGTATCTTGAACTGGTAAGACAGCTGCTGACATCTGATCCATCTGGACTCCTTTCTAACATATTCATTGTCAAATACATAGGCATGAAGTTAGATTTTGGTTCATTCTGGGTTTTTTTGGTTCATTCATAATCATATCTGATTATGAAGAACAGCTTTTAGTGAAGGCCTCGAACCTGTGCAATTGAACCCGCTTTGCCTTGTCTCCCTGATTAATCCAGCTGAACATCCATGGATTTTCTCAGGAGCCCAGAGGTAAGCACATACCTGCATGTTTGCAGGTTTCAGGCCTCCAATGTCCACAGATCTGCACCATCCATTTGTGATTACATACATTATTTGTTATATCTCCTCTAAGATTTAAAGTGAGTATGCATTCCAGACAAATAATTAAACTATAGACTGGACTAAATCCTAATTTCAGGTAAATCAGCATAAAATAAGAGCAATGTAATTGAGATAAGGTTGCTGATTTCAAGTGCACTACTTTGGATTTTTACTGGTGTTGTAGAAATTAAAATCTGGCCTATAGTAGTTATTGTTTCTAACCTGAAAAAAAACCCCTTCTCCACAGCTATTTTTTCTTCACATTGATAGGGCAGTAAATAAGTACTTAGCCCATAAAATGAATATGGTACATGAAATACTTTGTATGCTTGCAATGTATGTAGCCTAATGCAAGTATAGAAATGGATTAGACATTCCTCTTTAGTTAAGAGATATATCAGTGCATAAAGTCACAGTCTGGGTTCATTTAGCCTTTTCATTTGTAGTGCTCCATATTACATGAGTGCAGATCTATTTGAATCTCTTTAATATTCATGATCCTCTCACCAGTCTGAGTGAAAGAGATAAAGCTTTTGATAGCAATCTCAGCAACTTGATTAACAATGCACTAATCATCGCTACCATTGACCTGATTCAGAAATGTTTTCAATTCATCCATCACTTTATAACCAAAGATGATTGCATTACCTTACCATTTTTTATTTAAATAAAACCACATGAGCTGTAAATATCTTGCCATTTACTAAATGCACCTTGGTACCAAATTAATTTATTTTTAAAACTAAATACCAAAATGACCTATAATAACCAATTAGGGCAGGAGCATAGGGAAAACGTATCACAAGTGGTCTGCAATAAAATCAATTCACTTTGACTTCACATCAATAAATGTTAAATTGTGCCAAGGAATTAATTTTGCAATAAATTGTTATTGTTGTTATAAAATCTAACTAACGCATATTACTAGGAGTAATTATCCATATATCAGAATGCATTGAATGTAGAGTGTGCACTATAATTACTCCCAAAATTGCTTAGCATTCAAATGGTAATTTTAGGGATAATGTTTCTTTAACTATAACTTTATAAATTTCATCTGAAATTTATTTTTTAGGGTTTTTTTTTCCTCTACTTGGTACTGCAAAGAAAACAGAAAATGGGCTGTGGAAATGTGCAACAGATAACAAATATGCTAATGCAGTTTAATCAATCTTTCTTACTTTTATATGTAATTGCTGAATGTTGCAACAGTATTAGTAAAGTACGATAGCTCATTTTGAGTGGAATTTCCTTCATGAGTGCTAACTGGAATCTCCAAGCCTATTCATACCAATTGGTAGAGTGCAGCATGGCAAAAAATATTAGCATCCAGCTCTCTGTGAATATAAAACCTGTAGTGGTCATTAAATATTATTATTAGATGTTCACTTTTTTCCTTCTCCTAAGATTGTGTTCAACCTGAAGTCCGCTCTTACAGGGATTTGGTTCAGAAATTTGAAACTTCAGCATCAATGAAGAAACAGAAAATAACGCCAACTCTCACTTATTTGTACAACTAGATAGATGAAAAGTTTCCTGTCCTCCTAATGTTTTGCAGGCCATGAATATCATTCCTGTGGTGCTCTGGGAATTATTCAAGATTAGGACAAACTAAAGCAGCGTACTCCCCCAGTCATCCTAGTGGATATGTCATTCAAACTGGGGATGTAGAAGAGTTAAGCATAGATTCAAAGCCTCTAAACTACTTTGCCTTTTCTAGACCCGAGATCATTTGAACGTTAATTCCATAATGCAGATCTTACCCTGATTTTAATAATTCTTAAATATTGTGATTAAATTGAATGGATCATTACAGGTTTGTAGTTCTGATGGATGCTTTCAGTCTTCTGAAGTTTCTAATTGGATTTGTTCTTTTTATTATTATTTTATTTTAATTTTTATGTGCCTTAACAGCATCTGAAGTTCTGAATTCCCTGTGTCACAGAAGAAAACATCTGGGAAGATGTCCATATTTTGTATAACGTGGTCATTAGGCATGGAACCATTAATATCTGGGTACAGTTCCTAACAGCATCCAGTTTCTTTTTGATGGATTAAATGTAAGTTAGTGGTGCTTGTTTTGTCTCATTGTCACTATTTGAACTACCTTAAAAATTTTTGTTGATCTCTGTAGATAGGGCAGGGAGTCTGAATAATTTCATTCATAGATCTGGTCACTGTAGTTTAGACATAGTAACAACAATAAAAGGAAGAGATTAAGGAAGACAGGTCAGCTGGTGCTGCTGTGTGGTGAAGCTCTTCTGTCTAACAAGAACCTCAGTCTACGCAACTATCATTGCTGGTTTTTTCTGCATATAGTAACTACAAAAAGGAAAAGAACAGTGATATAGAACAGCCCTTTATGCATTCAAAATAAATTAAGATGATGGTTAACATTGTTGATGGTGAACTTTGTATTTTCTTGTTATGGAATAACACTATTCTCTTCATAAGGTAACCTGTAGGTTACCTTATGTGGTTATTTTCATAACCCCATATAGGACCTCAAATCAGACAACAGAAAGGCTTTTGCAAAATCTTTTTGAGAGTTACCTTTATAAAAAAATGTGAAGTGGCATGAATAAAAATATTTTTAATTTTGTGGGAACTATTGAATATTTTATCAGAAAGTATTTGTGAAGATGACTAAATCACTTATTTTTCAAATGTCTGTAACACACATCCTGAAGATGTGACAGAACTTTCTAACATTTTCTTTATTGCCTTAGGTTAACTGTTAATGTCTAAAAAGCCACCGTGCTAGTGGGAACACAATCATTAGCAAGATTAGATCATGATCATGGAAGTGCACTTTCTTTTTGGAATTGAGCAACACATTTTGTAATGATGTAATGGATGGATCTCTTAATTATTCCCCACATCTTCTAGTGATAAGGAAATATTTCAATAATGAGCAGGAGATTTTTAATCTCCTGGAACTGCACTGTGAAAAACTTCAATTTAACTGGCTGCATGCGACTTCTCGTGCTTCATTTTGGATACTCAGTGTAAGCCCACCAAGGTAAGTTCCTGTCTATATCAATCCAAGTTAGGTGACTGATGTAAGCCAGACTCACCCTCCAGAAGCTACTCAGAAAGGCTCTCTGAAACTATTCATCTATAGTAGCTAAAATTTGGTGATACAATTTTTATTGTACTGACTTTCTTTTTAAATTTTTTCTTGATCTTATTCTTTACAGAACCTTTGAACTCTCAGAGATGCCCAAGGGTTTTGTAAACCAGGTGCTGTTAAGTAGTTTTGAAGATCCTGACATAATAAATTATTAGGAATATTAAAGTGGTATTTTGAGAATTAAATCCAAAGAAAAAAATAAAAAAGTTAAGAGATCCACAAGACATTTATACTACTTAAAGTACACTACTAAAATAAAGCCTATGTATGTGAATTAGCTAAATGCACCTTTCCCTTCTAGCAGGTGCTTCTGATTCAATTGTTTTGTAGGTGTGAAAAATAGTTTCGCTTCCTATTACTTTTAAGACCCTGCTGAACTGAAACATTTTTATCCAATGCGTGATTTTTTACAGATTATCTAGATTTAATTTTGATAAAGAAAAATGTGTATCGGCCATTTAATATGAAAATACATGGCCTAGAGAAATGTTATTTTAAAGCTGTTTGCCTTTTAAATTGTAGCAGTCTGTATATCTATTTGTCTAGACTCCATCAAGGGGACTATTGTAGCTGGAGGCATTGGTTTGAAGAAGACTAAAGGGCTACATCATGTCAAAGCCTCAAGTAGGAATTATTGCCTTTCTTGCCTCAGTTCACAGCTGTATTATGTCACCAAATCACATCACAGTGTAATCAAAGATGAATACAATATTTTTTTTCTTTACCTTAAACGCTTTCCCTGTCAATTACAATCAAAGGACATGATTTCAGGTCTGTCAGTTTGCTGGGTTCTCTCCTACTGATGGCTCCAAAACGGTAATCTGCTAAATATAAAATGAATCAGAGAAGTCTTAGAATGATTCTGCTATTAAGAAGACGAATGTTTTTCTCCCACAGGGGACAGGAAAGTAATTGGTCTTTAAAGAATGAAATCAAAGATGTTAAAAAATGACCTTTTTTGGTCCTTTCCTCTCCACCTTTGGCTTTTTGGTGAGTTTTGTTGTTTTTTTTCCTGTGATAAACCCTCAGTTGTTCTGTATTCTCCTCTTAAGAAGATGGGCATAAGTATTCTAATCAAACCTGTCCAGTTTTGTGTGCCATTAGAGTAAACATTTAACTGGTATCTTGTTTGCTACATCACACTTTTTTCCCCTCTGTATTATTGTCGATTAGGTGCTTTGTAATGGGCAGGCTGTACAGCTTCTGCAACTCCAACTTCTAGGCAGTTTACTGGCTTGATTACATCATTAACCATAATCAAAAACATTTCCCCAGAATGATTTTAGCTCGGTAGTAAGGATTGCTTCCTTTGATCTCAGTAGCATCATTTTACGATAGGTTGCTCCTCATTTACACTACAAATGCTGGCAAAAATGAAAGTGGTATCTTCACTAGTAATACCAGATAAAATAAAATAACTGGTTCAGCAGTCATGCCAGCTGCTTTCATCGATGAACAATCACTCTTTTTCTTGTAAGAAAAATTACATATAGAAAGATAGATATATATATGTATGTGCGGGCATGCGTTATTCTGTATACTGCAATTTCCTGATGCATATCTTTGCATTCTACTTAACAACACATTCTTTTTCAGTATTTAAAATGTGGTTAAAAGTATGTCATTGGATTTCAGCCTTGCAAAATGTTTTCAGTCACAGCAAAAAATTATCATTACACCTACAATGGTTGCATGTAGAGCAGAAGTCTTCTCAAAAGCCTCACAGACAGCAGATTGAGATTCTATGATTTCTAATGATAGGTGTCCTTATTATAAGGCTAGTTTAATAATTAGCTCGTATCAGTTACCTGCATTATGAAAATATCAATTGAGTAACCACTCCAAAACTGACAACCTAGATGGCAGACTTACCTACTGCAGTGAAATTATACATGTGCTCTTCTGGAGCACTAACAGCAATACACCAGATGCATATAATAAAAATCACGTTTGATCTGCACTGTCTCCAGGACTGAGCTAGAGCTGACCCATGTGGATGTGACAGACAGAGAATGTTCAAAGACCATTATACTGGCAATGCCCTTGATCTCTCCTGTGCTCTTCCTGTCATATTTCACAATTGGGGCTTTTGGTCTTTTATGGTAGATCTAAAGTTTACTGGGGGAAGCTGGGAAGTGTTTTGTGGCCTGCAGCATGTGTCAGTGGAAAAGAAAGGGAAGAGATATTTTGTGGACCTCTCCAAGTGTGCATCTTGACTTCTAAGGATTAGGTTTGATGTCCCAGCTGGTGCTGTTCTGTCCCACGTCCCTACTTTACTCCCATTCAGCTGCTCCATGCACCGCAGGGTCACAGGACATGGAGGATTTATGTAACGTCTCATCTTCTCCTATTAGAGCTAGACAGCCAGGAGTTGGACATTTCTAGCTACTCGGGATGTCAAGTCTCACTTGCTAGCAGATTTTGCTGTTGAATAGGTTCCTCAAAACCAGCTCAGAATCTGCTGAATATGTCATTAGTTTATTTCATACACAGTGGCAGAGGACTAAGGTTTTCCAGTGATGCACTTTCAATTTCTAGAGATGCTAATGAATAAAAGAAGGGTAGCAACTGGGTGGCAATGAATAACAGAAGGGTAGCAACTGGGTCTTTCTTTGGCAGGTGGCCAAGCAAGTCATGATGTATTTATGTGGCTATTCCCTGACTTTTCATAAAAAGAGAAACAAATAGTTTCTAGTGGCCAAGTGTAAAATGGTCACTGCCTTTAGTAGGATGATGCACTGCACAATCTACAAACATGTAGACACAGGAAGCAGACTGCCCGCATCCATCAACTTAGTAAATGCCTCCGGATTAGCAGAAATATTTTGAAACAGCCAATAATTATAAAAGTGTTGCTTGCCATTGCATAATTATTTTATAAACCACATAACATACAACTGTTACTTAGTCACAGAGGCCCTCTTCACACTGTACCATATGGCTAATGGCTTCTATCGCACATCACACCATACTGAGTATTCCTTCTCATCATACTGTATTGGCTACTGTCTCAGTTTGCTGCTAATGTCTGTGTTACCCTTTCACTGCATGTTTATTTTATGAAATTGTGGCATCTGTTTTTGGTGTTTATTCTAAAATGACAAAGTGCTATGTTTCCAGCCCTAGCCTGAAAATTACCTCAGTATTAATTTCCCAAGGTAGATTTAAAAATATATTTTTGTTATCTTTTTCCTGAGTCTCTGACAAACAACTTCTGACCTTTTTTGCATTTTGTTTTAAAGTAAAAGGGGTTTTTGTTTCTTGACTTTTGTTCTTGAATGAATTTCACTGTATAATATTGGAGCTTTTTGTTTCACCTACACAGAGTCACAAAATCATTAATGTTAGAAAGATCATCATCATCATGACCACTAAACCACGTCCTGATGTGCCATGTCTACACATTTCTTGAACACTTCCAGGGATGGTGAGTCCACCACCTCCATGGGCAGCATGATCCAATGCCTCACAATTCTTTCAGTATAGAAATGTTTCCTAATGTCCAATCTAAACCTCCCCTGGTGCAAATTAAGCCCATTACCTCTCGTCTTATCACTGGTTACTTGGGAGAAGAAACCAACACCCACCTCACTACAACCTCCTTCCAGGCAGTTGTAGAGAACAATGAGGTCTCCCTTCAGCCTCCTTTTATTCAGATTAAATAGCTCCTGTTCTCTCAGGCACTACTTATAAACCATGTTCTCCACATCCTTCAATGTCTTTGTTGCCTTTCTCTGGACCTGCTCCAGCACCATAATTTCTTTCTTATAATGCAGTGCCCAAAACTGAACACAATATTCAAGCTGTGGCCTCACCAGTGCATTGACCAAGCTGCCAAAATATAAAAATATAAATAGCCTTTTTCATTCATCTCCCAAACAACTTCATAATCTTTTCCCAGCAAATATCTAATTCTAGTAAGAAAGCACTATTGTGGGACCTATGCATTAGGGCCACACACACACACAATAAAATAAAAACCAAACAAATTAAACAAAACAACAACAAAAAAGTTTCAGAGTTTCAGTGGTATCATAGCAGCTGGAATATAACTTAAAGCCAAAAGAATTAAGTACAGCAATGGTAATCTATATTTCTTAATAATACTTTGAGTGATTAGAATTGGAGTGGCCCCAGAGATTTTAATTTTGTGGCATCAACCAATGTATCTGATTCAGGCAAATTCCACCTCCTATACCAACCAAAGACACAAACAACTTGCATTTGAGGGCCCAGTACCAACAAAAGTCATGTCTGACATTGGCTAAGCGTATGTTGTGGAACTGGGTCATCTGAAGTCACTCTCTCATAGATCCTGGAATCGCTTCTGCAGCCACAGACACCACTTGACAACAGAAGGAGTAGCAGTCTGTTGGACAAGACAGCCACATTAAGGGTAACTACAAGGCTGATGATAGTGCAAATGTTATGTACTTGCTTCTTCAAACTGAATCACACAGATATGTGGTGGTGACCATCTGTGTGCAAGTGCTGTGCTATTGGCCCTTGGTGTAAGCCTCGCCATGAGACACTGAAGTCTGGTTTTAGCATCTGATCCTGTTCTTATTGAAGTTGGTCTCCCAGCTACTTCAGCAGGATCAGAATGAGGCCAGCCAATGAGGACAACCAAGTTTCAAGTTCCTTGGTGTCTGCTTACTTTACAAATTGCCCATGAGTGGTGTCCCATGGAATGTACCCAGGTGGCCTTGCATGGCCTGGAGACTGACTCACCCACTAACTCAGAGCCCACCTTATCTCCTGGAATGGTTCCCCTACAAATGGCCTGTTCTCTCACCCTGCAGATCAGTACTAAGCTAAAATCAATCTGCTCACTCAGTCTATCTGCTGACAGATAGCACAGTTACAGGGAGCTAATTGGCAAATTTGGGCATTTGCAACACTTGGCAAAATTAGTCAAATTTGTTCGGGTATTTCTGAAGCTATCTCTGCTGCTTATGGTGTTCCTTGGGCACTTACAGTAACTGATACCTAGGGAAAGAGAAGAAAGATCAATTCCAGTACATCAACTCTCTGCTGAATACTGTACACAGCAACTACAGAGCCTTAACTGCTTCTTAGTAAGTTTTTTAATAGACCTGTTCTAGTTTAAAGTGTCTTGTGTTATCTTTTGCCTTTTTTTTTCCCTCCTAGATGTCATGCTGTGAAATTGCCTCAGTGAAGCAAAGACAGAGTGAAAACAGTCATGCACAATGTGTGCAGACTAAACCAGAGGATTCCCATGTATCAGTCTACATGTGGAGCTGGCTACACTTCCAATCCATCATTTGGAAAATGCCAGTAATGCAGAAAGAGGAAAACATTCTGGCAAGATCAAGCGAAGTAAAAGTGTTTGTTAAATGCCTGATGGACAGCTGGAGGACTTTAGATATAATTTGATTCAAAATCCTTGTATAACTGAACGCAGTTGATTGATGACCTAGTGCTTGTCAAATGGATGTGACTGCAGTTTTGCCAGCTGCACTGAAACAGAAACAGATTCCCACAGTAACTTCACACTAATATTGGCATAACCTGGGTAGTATCACTTGTGTCATTTTATGCAAAAAACTTACTTTCTACTGTATATTTAATAGGGAACACATCCACTTTCCAGTTTGTGGGAAATCATACAATTAAATAGTTTCTTTCTCTATTTTTTCAATCCTAACTTCTGAAACTCTAGGGAGAATTTAATAGAATAAAAGAAAACAACATGATACACTGAATTGCACAAATATGAAAAAAAGAAACAATGGGCAAAAGAAGTAATCAAAAAAGGTGGGTTTTTTCTAAATATTCTTGGGTAAATAAGGGAAGAATGAGTTCACCATATATTACGCAGGTAATTTGTCTGAATTGCCAGAGTATCTTTCATATAAGGAAATTTCATAAAGAGCCAATAGGTAATTTAAGCAATATAAACAGTCATCAAATAAAGGACCCACAAGAGTGACAATAAGAGAGCCTTATACTTACATTGGATATTAACTTCATGGAAAATGAACTTTACATCAGAATTTTGGTTTGCAGAACCATGGAGACATTCTCTGCTCTGTTTGTTATTGTCACACAGATTACAGAATTGCCCTGTGAAACAAAGTTTGACTTTACCTTATAATTTCTTTTGCATCTATGATATTGAATTAAGGGTTATACAAAAGTTATGCCTCATTTCCTTCCATACCTCCATCTTTAGACTGCTGTCAAGTATTATTTATTAACTCTATTATAGTACCACATTGAGACCCTAATCAAGATTATGCTCCTACTGTGTGAAACTCTGTACATTATAAAATAGAAGATAACTCTCCTCCCAAATTCTTACAATCAACACAACTGAAAGATGTCAGCATAACATCTCATGATAGCATGAAAAGGACTGAAGGGACTTGATCAATGGCCAATGGTAAAACAGCGGCAGAGTCAAGAGAGTTTGCCAGCTCCAGCCCCTTGCTCCCAATCAGCAAGTCTGTAGCAAGAATGATAATTAAAATGTGAGACTTTTTTTCTTTTTCCAAGAAGGAAAAGAGTTTTAGAGCTTTATTTCATTATTTTTTAACAGCTACTTCAATTGTCCCTTTCAATAGAAATCTCTTTGGCTTGCAGAAATCATAGAAACATAGAATCATAGAATTATTAAGGTTGGAAAAGGCCTCCAAGATTAAGTCCAACCATCTACCGAACATTATCATGACCACTAAACCATGTCCTGATGTGCCATGTCTATGCACTTTTTGAACACCTCCAGAGATGGTGAGTCCACCACACAATACTCAAGCTGTGGCCTCATCAGTGCTGAATACAGAGGAACAATCACTTCTCTTCTCCTGCTGGACACATTATTTTTGACAAAGGTCAGGATGCTCTTGGCCACCCATATATCATTTTCTGCCAGGCAACTTTGCAGCCACTCTTCCCCAAACCTGTAGCTTTGCCTGGGGTTGTTGTGACCAAAGAGCAGGACGTGGCATTTGGCCTTGTTCAGCCTTGTAACACTGGCTTTGGCCCATAGATTCAGCCTTTTGTGATCCCTCTGTAGATCCTCCCTACCTTCAAGAAGATCAACACTCCCATCCAAATTGGTGGTTTTTGCAACCTTCCTGAGGGCACACTTGATCCCCTCACCCAGATCATTGATATTTAACAAGACCAGCCCCAAAACTGAGCCCTGGGGGACTCCACTGGTGACCATTCACCAGCTGGATTTAACTCCATTCACCACAACTCTCTGAGCTCAGCAATCCAGACAGTTTTTAACCCAGCAAAGAGTACACCTGTCTAAAGCCATCAGCCACCAGCTTCTCCAAAAGAATGCTGTAGGAGACAGTGTCAAAGGCCTTACTAAAGTCCAGGTAGACAAAGCCCAGAAAGACAAACACACCCTGGGCTGCATCAAAAGAAGTGTAGCTAGCAGGTGAAGGGAGGTGATGCTTCCCCTCTACTCCACTTTCGCAAGACTCCACCCAGACTGCTGTGTCCAGGTCTGGGGCCCCCAGCATAAGAAAGACATGGACCTGCTCAACTGGGTCCATAGAAGGGCCATGAAGATGATCAGTTGCTGGAACACCTCCCCTGTGAGGACAAGCTGAGTGAGTTGGGGTTGTTGAGTGTGGACAAGAGAGAGCTGCAGAAAGACCTTGTAGCAGTCTTCCAGTGCTTAGAGGGGTCCTACAGGAAAGATGAGGAGGGACTCTTTACCAGGGAGTGTAGTAATAGGATGAGGGGTAACAGTTTCAAACTGAAAGAGTGTAGATTTAGATTAGCTATTAGAAAGAATTTACCGTGAGGATGGTGAGACATGGGAATGGGTTGCCTGGAGAAGTTGGGGATACCCCCTCCCTGAAAATGTTCAAGGCCAGGACTGATGGGGCTTTGAGTGACCTGATTTAGTAGGTGTCCCTGACCATGGCAGGGGAGTTGGAACTAGATGATCTTAAAGGTCCCTTTCAACCCAAACCATTCTATCATTCTATGATCCAAGTTGCCACACTGGACTGGAAATAGCCAAGTCAGACACAAACAGCAGCAAGGAGAGCTGGGGTGATCACCTGGGACTATTTCCAAATGCAGACACAGCAAGGACAAAGAAATTTTTCCACAAAACAATTCCTGTTAAATAATTCTTGGAGTAGCTCAACTTAGTCAAGAACTTGGAGATAAAATCAGATAAATCCTACTGCCTACAACTAGGTCTAGGCATCTGCATTTAACAAAAAAACCTCAAAGCCTTTTACAGATGAATTGTGGCTGAGATATATATGCAGGCTGAAGAGCTCTTCAGAGTCTGTTCCAATGAAAATATTGTCTAAGTACATAAGCATTAGAGCTGAACAAATAATTCTCAATGAATAATTTATCTGATTGATTTCCCCTTTTTATTCTCTCCCTCTTCGGAGGCTATGCACGGACAGAACAAAAAGTATATTGAATTTATTCATTATTTGAAATTATTCACAATCTTTTTCAGTGAATAATTCTAGGCCTGCAAATCCTTTGAACTGCAGACTTTGAGTAGCTAATTTGCAGCTCACACCATAAAGTGTGCAATAACGAACTAACTAGCTAGCCAAGCACAGTTTTTAATTACAAGAGGCTGACATCTGAATGAGTCCTGTTTGAAATTCAGTTCAGTAAGTGTACAAATGCTCAAGCTAAAGTCATTTTTCATGGGCATTTTCCCTACTTCAGTGCAAGTGCTCCAAAGACGGGTTTGAAGTATTTGGGGGATATAAGGCTGCCCATTCGCACACGCCTGATAGTCCCTTTTTCTTCTAATGGACCTCAGCAATAAATAAATAAACTTATTTAGGAGGAGAAACATTCAACTTAGTGTGAAAGTGCATATTAATAAGACTAATAAGGTTCATGTGATAATTTTTGCTTTACTGAGGTCATACACAGACAGAGAAGGGAAAGGAAACATATTGACTTGAACAAGTGAAAACACTGAGCTGAGTCTGGCAAGTCTCCACAGAGCCAGAACCACAGTAATTTTTCATGCTTTCTTCCTTCTCTGCTTTATTTCTGTCCTTGACAAGATCGATTTTAAAAGTGAACTTCTTCTGGGTCTCCATATCACTCTTCTCCTTGAAAGACTGGCTACAGAGAGCTGATCAAAACAGAGGGCAGGTAGACAACCAGAGAAGGATTTCAAGAAAGGCTTTAGCATGCTTTAAAGTGTTTCAGCTAGGGGCTTGCTGAGGTCAGAGGCAGCATTAACTGGAATTTGTCTGCCACTTCTTTGGTGTTTCTGGGTATCCCTAGAGGCTTTCTCATATCCTACCTTTGAACTTCAGATTTTTAGCATGCTGGAGTAGATCTCATTCTACAATTTTGATTGTGAATCTAGCCAAAGAAAGAAGCTAGAGTTTATTTACAACCCATCAATCAGCAAATAAATTATTTACAGATGTGTTCATTTATTTGACTCTTTCATTTATTTACTTACGACTACAGCAAATACCACCACCAGACAGTGTCCAGATGGAAAACAATTACCTCACACTGGAACCGTATGCTTCCTAAGAGAACTTGAGAAATTATGTGAATTTTGGACAGTTAGAAAGACTTAGAAGTAAGTTCAGCCCTGTTTTTTTGCAAGAAAGTCCCCTTTGGATATAGTTGCTCTTAAATCTTTCTGAACATACCCAAAAAAAATAAAAGCATTTGACCTTCAGAAAGAGGCTTAGGATACTGTGAATCCAAGCTGAATGGTAATCCCATGTAAGTGGCAACTCAAGAGTACTCTCTAATCCTCTGAAAAAATGCCCTGTGCCCTGTGTCAAGTGCAAGAGTAACAAACCCATGTTGTTTATCCAAAATACACGTCATCTAAGGCTCAGAGTATTGCTAGATGTGATATGTCAGAATTTACTAGGAGAGGTAAAACCCTTTGCTTAGATTGGTAAAGAAATAGCTAGATTCGTACTGGCACATCAGATTTGAATATAAAAATCTACACTACTTAAAATCTCTTAATAAAATTTTTGACTACTTAAAACATTATAACTACAGGGTAAAACCTGAGCACAATGAGATTCATTTAATACAGATCAGTATAGATGGCAAGGAAGAATGTATCTCTGTATTCTTCACTGGCATCTCTCACTCTTCACAAATTCAGGGAAGAGTGCATTTCCACAGTAATATCCAACAACAGGAATTTGCAGTTTGAGACTTTTTTTCTCTGCATCTCCAGGCTCTGTTGAAACAGAATCCAGCCTATCATCCAGATCATTAGAGTCCAAAACTCTACAGGCCCTACGTCATTGCTCAAATGGTAGAAAAGATAGCTTTCATCTGCACTCCTCCAAATCCAGATGCACTGTCATTTGCTCCTGCTGTGGCACTGCATTTTGAACTTCATATTTCACTGGGTTGTGCCTTACAGGCAAAATGGGTCCCTTCTAAATCTCGAGAAGAATTGAATTAATTCCATTTCCAGACATTTTTAAAGTTTGTGTTCCCTCATATATACGCGGAACATATCCATTTTGGAGGGATGTTTCTCCAGTCCTGGTTCTTTCTGTTACTTCTTCCAGGTGATAGAACAGTATAGAACACTTGCAAGAATTCTCCCAAGGAATGGTATTAGATGAGAGCTTAAATCAAATGCAGTGCTTGGGTGTTTAAATAAGTAAGAATTCAGGAAACAGATTCCACATACTAAAAAGAGCACAACCCTGTAATAGAAAGAACCGTATGACCATCTTGTTTAAATAAGAGACAAGAAGATGATCAACATCATGCCTTATTAGTAATAAAACTGGAAGTAATAACTATGGAACTAATCTTTCTTGGAGGGAACAGTATATTCCTGCATTTCCTGTCTTGGAGTGAAGAGTAAATTTTTTGCCACAGAAACTCCATTCTACATTCAAAAAGATGGCTTTCATCAAAAAGCTTATTTTTGTTGTAAAGAAGCTGAAATATTTGGGAGATTTGCCAAACATCATGAAAACTTAGTTGTCCTAGGGATTTCTTCATATCAAGGAGTATGAGTCCCATTAACAAGAGAGGGAACAAAGATATTAAATCCTTGAAAATCCTTACTCACACACACATATTCCAACAACTTTACAAATAACATCTTCAACTTTTAAGAGATTCTAAGGTGTTTTCCAAACCAAAAAGAAGCAGCAACTTTTTGATTGTTAAACCAGAAGTGCTTTGGATACCAAACACAAAAGAAATTCTGAAGACTTAGTTACAGAGACACAAAGAGACCTTCCTTCAGATATTCCTGTCCAGGAATCCGCGAACTGGCTTTGCCTTGATTGACCTTCCCTAACAGAATACAGATCAGCATGGGATATTTCTGGATGCTATTACTTATGGACTGGCTTGTCAACCACAGACTGCAGCTGATACATACGTAATTTAACAGCTATGAATTCCTTCACTCGCCAAGCACCTTCTGAGAATTTCCATTATGCAGACAGAAGGTGATCACCATACATTTAATATCTTACAGATTTTTTTTTCTATTGTTCATGGTCAGCCTTTTACATTTTCAGCTTAAGAAGGTACAGATGTGGGTCACTAAACAGTACAGAAGCTAAATATACTTGTGCCCTCCATTATGCTACAATATTAGTTCACAAACATTAAGTTAAGTCTCTGATCATTAAGTAAACTAAATATAACTTGAAATCACCCTGTCAGTGCTATGGTTTTAAATCCCTATTTTATTTTATTTTATTTTGTTTTATTTCTCTGATAAAGAATTATTTTTTCCAAGACTAAATAAATAGCAGATGGGTCAATCTCTAGGTCATAAGTTGTATCTTTTCATTGCCAGGTAATATTCATAGCACAGCAGGGCTAAATGATGCTCCACAGTTTGAGGGCATTCAATGGAATCTTTGCAGTGATTACTTTAAGTGATGACATTTAAGTGGTATGAAGTGGACATCTAAATCTTTGAAATTGGGAATGAAAACTGTTGTGGGAAGACATTTCCAATGGCACAAATGAGAATCAGCCACATTCCTTTTTGACTAACCTTATTTGCGTTGCCCAAAATTAAACAACTCAAGCAATCTTGCCATTCATAACGTTTTTTTAAAGACTGGGTAGCTTTCTACTTTATGATACTACCCTCTGATCAGGGGAGCCCACAACTGGAGATGGCACCCCAGATG
This sequence comes from Chloroceryle amazona, assembly GCA_027560015.1. Classification (NCBI taxonomy): domain Eukaryota; kingdom Metazoa; phylum Chordata; class Aves; order Coraciiformes; family Cerylidae; genus Chloroceryle; species Chloroceryle amazona. The sequence continues at coordinate 110,253 of JANHFX010020378.1, read as the reverse complement.
TGACCTCACAAGTACTGAGTGAAAGAACCACTTCCCTCCATTGCTGGCTGATGTTCTATTTGATATCCACCAGGACCTACCCCTAGGCCCTTTTCTGCAAAGCTGCTTTACAGCTGCTTGGACCTCAGCTTGTGCCAGTAGCTGCCCAGGAGCGGGACTTTGCATTTCCCTTTGTTGAACTCCATGAGATTCCTGTCAGCCTGTTTCTCCAGTCTACTGATGGCTTTGTGAATAGCAGCACAGCTATCTGGTGTATCAATCACTCTAACAAGTTTTGTATCACCCACAAACGTGCTGAAGGTGCACTCTATTCCATCATCCAGATCATGAATATTAAACACTAACATCCTCAGTAGCAGCCAGTGGGGTACACCACTGGCCTCCAGACAGGCATCAGGCTACAGCTGACTTAGTTTTCAGTCCACCTCACTGTCCACTTATCTAGCCCATACTTCATCAATTTGTCTATGAGAATGAAGCAGGAGGCAGTAAAAAGCCTTGCTTTTATTGAGTGTTCTCCCCTCATCCACCAAACCACTCACCTCATTGTAGAAGGTGGTCAGGTTGGTGAAACATGATTTCCCCTTTATAAATGAACGCAATTTACTCTCAATCACCTTCCTGCCCTTCACATCTTTGCCAATGATTTCCAAAACCAAAATTCAGCAGCAACTGAGGGTTTTTTTCTTTATAATATTGATGAGGCATCTCATATTTACCTTGATATGTTGTTATGGATTAAAAAAATAATAATAATAACAATACTGATACAACACTGAGAGCAACAAATAGTAAGGACAAATTGCAAAATATTCCTGGTTCAGAACTTCAAAGGTAGAGCAGAAATCTAGGCTAGGTTAAATTATAATTGTCTCACAGATTTATAATGGAAATGCAAATTTTGAGAGAATTTGTAAAAGGAAGTGTAGATCCTAGTTGCAGCTTGTCATAAAAATATTTTTAAATGTTGAATTTCCATTTTGCACGATTGAGAATTATCACAGTCTCTTCACAGCAGAACCTCTCCTACAACCTTACAGAAGTTTTTCTTCCTTGGTTTGTTTTTATGTTTACTAGAATACATCTTTTTTCTAGTGGATTCATTTTTAAAAATCAGTAAAATTACAATTTCTCTAATAAATCATTTAAAGGTCTGAACAATGAGAAAACTTTAAAAGAAAAAGAAGTGTTATGTTCTAGTGAACAGTTTTGTGCTGACCCCATTTATACAGCTCTTCATAACATTAGAATGGGGTAAGGCCTGGAATTTTGTGTTTTCTAAAAAAGCAACAGAAATAATATTCTGGAAGTGCTGGTTCTGCACTAGGATCCCATTGGTGTGATCAACAGGAGGAGGAGGCTCCAGTGGACCCTCAGTCTCCTCTGCTGTTGTTGCTATGGCAATACTGAGCATCAGATTAGACCAGCTGTAAAGAGAGACATGCTGTGTGCTCCCCAAGTCCCTACTTTGCTCTTTCTTTTGTTGGTTTGGTTTGGGGTTTTTATTATCATTTAAATGGCAACACAGATTATTTGCACTGAACACATATAGTAATAATGCGTGAGAGAATAAACTCATTAGACAGTGGCAGGTACTGTCAAGGCAAAAACCTAGTGGCAATTAAAAAGGAAAAGATATTTTATACATGTGATAAACCCTCATGTGTCAAGACAGAGCCAAAAATTGAATGTAACCTCTCTGTGGTTACATTAGCACATTAATATTCATCACTGCTGTTTAGGGATTTTAAACTTTCCTTTAAAGCCATTGTCAGAAGCAAGTACATACGATTTGCAGCACAGACCTGAGGTGGGTATAGGCTTCTGAAAGAAGGTTAACATAAACCTACAATGGAAACCTCCTAACTAACTTGAGCATCTTCAAAGAGAGAATCAAAGAATAACAGTTAATAAATGAAACATAGAAACTTCCTTTCCATTGTGTGTTGGATTTTTCACCTTAAAAACTGCACTTGGTGTCTTTCACTTATCTACTTCTCTTCCCTTAAGTCTGCTTATGTTTAGCATTAATGTATGTACAAATTAATAATAGAATCCCCCATCTTCATGTAGATACAGAAATACACACACATATACAAACACTGACATTTTTCTCTGAAAAAAAACCAAACAATATTTTAGGAGGCTGCATGTATCAGAGATGTAGATACTGCAGGAGTCAGGGAATCCAGAAAAGGTATGCCATTGTTTGAGTCCTGTGCAGATGGTTTCTGTTCTTTTTGTAACTAAGGGTCTGGCTGGCACATTGGCAGTGTTTTTCAAATCCCATGCACTCTTCCGATACTTAAGCACTGTGACTGAATAGCTTTTACTTAGCAGGTTTCCTCAATAAAGCACCAATCAAGCTGAAAGAAATTGTTTAATCCATGACTTGGTCTAAGGCCAGGTCAAGTTGGTCTCATTTATCACCTTTTTAAGGTAGAAGTTTTAAATATGGACAGATGATACAGTTCTAAGTGTTGGAACCCATATGGAGAAGGTATGCCTCCATTACTATTAACAAGTTGTTGTTAATACCTCTTTGCCAAAGTAGCAGAACACAGCGCCTGGTCAAACATAAAAGCCTTTGAAGATTCTTATGGGAATTCAGTTAGACTTTGACTGTGTAAATGCACAATTTGTTTCTACTATATAGACCTTGAAATGAGGTGGATCCCAAAGGCTATAGCAAAACATCTGCAAGATCCTGTACGGGTCAAGTATTCTACTGATGTGATTTTCTCTTTGAAAATTGGTTTACAGATGGTTAGCAAGGTGTTCACAGTGTTCAGTTTTATTATTTCATTGTTGACATTTGCGTCCAGTGCTCTGAAAATGACTTTGTGAATTCAACACAGGAATTACTGCCTAAAGGAAACATTATTCGGTTACATGAGGAAATTAAAGCAAGTAATTTAATTTCTTTTATTACCGTTTATTAACTTTTCTCCATATGTAAAGTGTCAGAAAATTTAGAGGGGAATTTCAGAAAAATTACTCTTTGTGCAGCCCAATCCTACTACTTTCACTTTCGGGCTTCGCAGCAGCTGGATTTATCAGCCAGATTCTGCAAAACAATGCTTTGTCCTGGTGTGTATTACCATCAGATTCTGGATCTACATCAATACAGGGAGAGCTGTGCCACTTAAACAGTGATCAGCAGGGGAAGCGCTCATTTAAGAGCGCTTATACTAGAAAACAATCACTATAGTTGTGGACGTTCCCTACAGACAAGATCAGAAAACAGTAGGTTCGAAAAAAATAGTATTTTTCTCCATTATGAGAAGGGGAAGAGTTTCTTAAGTTTTTTACTGTCAAGAAAACTTTGAAAGAGCAAAGGTGTTCATCTCAGGAATTGGCTTCATTATAAAAAAAAATTAAATCAAGGCAATTGGTCTACACTTCTAATCTCTGCTTAATGCTAGGAGTTGATTTAAGTTTGAGCATCCTTAAAAGGTTTCAATTTACATTATAACATCAACACTGGTCTGTCAAAAGTGCAAAAGGAGACAATATTGCTCTTTACAACTCCCTGAAAGAAGGTTGTAGTGAGGTGGGTGCAGCCTCTTCTCTCAAGTAAATACCAACAGGACTAGAGGAAATGCAGCACCAGGGGATGTTTACATTGGATATTAGGAAGAATTTCTTTACTGAAAGAGTAGCCAGGCACTGGAAGGGCCTGACCAGGAACCTGGTGGAGTCACCATCCCTGGAGGTACACAAAAAGCACATAGATGAGGCACTTCAGGACATGCTCTACTGGGATGGTGAAGTTGGTTTTTTGGAGGTTTTTTGATTTTGTTTAGGGGTTTTTTTGGTTGGTTGGTGGTTTTGGTTTTGTGTTTTTTTGTTTTGTTTTTGTTGTTGACAGTCAGACATGGTGATCTTAGCAGTCTTTTCCAACTGTGACAATTCTGTGATTCTGTGATTGTCAGATCAGTGGCAAACAACCAGAAAAATCCAGTGCCAAATCTCAGTAAAACTAATAGATCTGAATAATTAATACACCAATCACAATCAGCTGTCAGGCAAAAAAAAAAAAAAAATTATTGACTAAAAATAGTTATTTCTGAATGGTTTAGCTGTACGTGTCTGGTTTAGACACAGAGAAAATTAGAAAGACTGTCTTTCCCCTTCTTATTTCCTCTGTTTATTAAAAATTTGCTTGAGAAATAAAACCTGAGGAGAGGAGAAGAAACGTATTATGCCTCAAAAGAAAGAGAAATTTTCTGGATAAAACAGAAAAAAAAAATATATAGTTTTCCATGTGGAAATAATACAGCTAGAGCTAGCACACAGAGCCTGATTGCAGATCAGCATCATCTGCTGTGTAGGAACTACTCATGTAACACAAGCAGTTGTGAGGGTAATTTCAGCATCAACCTGAAGGGTTGGCTTCAGCTTGCTGTGGTTTGGAAAAGATGACACTAAAGTTTTTGGAGGGTGTTTTGTAAAGCTCAGTTAAATCATCATTTGAAAAATATAAACAAATAGAAATGTGCTTTCATAACAGATAAAGGTAATTTGGGCCTAATGGACATCTGTCCTTTTCTAGGCAATGCAAGAGCACTGCATAGCAAGTGTTAATTGGGGTAGGAGAAAATAGCATCAGGTTTTTTGTGTTTGCCTGCAACACCTCAGTTCCTATTAGTTGCAAATTAGTCCAGTTTGTACATTTCCACCGGCCTTGGCTTAGGCTCACCCCACCTCCAGAGCACACCTGCTGTTACTCACTTCATAGCTGCTGCAAGCAGCTAAACAGCTCCAAAGGGCAATTCTAACTGCAGAGGAACAGAGCTTGCTTTAATCACCTAACTTAGGTGTCTGAGCTTAATCAGGATAAATTAAGGGGGTCTGATTAATTTTCTTGGTTTCAGAGGGAAGAAGTGTTCTGTGATGCTTGTAATACGGTGATTATTTTTTTTTTACAGTAGCTGTGGGACCCTCAGACTGTTCCAGAAATGCTGCCACCTTTGGGGGAGGAAAATTTGGGCTACACATGGTATCTTACACCACTTTTACTTGAAACTGGGATGGCTACGCTGTGACTCGGAGCAAATGCAAAAAAATACTGAAAAAGTGAATGCATGTCAGCATACTTTGCACATCAGTAGTAATGTCTCACTGCAATAGTAATTCTAATTCTTTTCTATATTTTTCATCAAGAAAATGGATTAATGGTCTATTTTATGATTTTCCAATGCTATTTATTGCAAGGCTCAGGCATTCTGCCCAGATGGTTAACATCTCTTCTGTGAGCTTTACAAGTGTGCTCCAGTTTGCTCTTTTCAGTCTGCTGCATGTTGAATATTTATCTGTGTTTTTCTTCAGTCCAGCTCCATATTTCTGATTCTTGTGATTCATGACAAAGACTTTAATAACTCTGGAGAGGACAGCCACCTCAATCTCATTATTTGCACAATCAAGAGATCATAATCCAGCTCCAATAAATCTCAGCTCTGATAAGAAATAATATGGGATAGCCTAAACATGACATGAATATGTTACAAAGTTTCTGTCTTTAGTTTCTAACTTGCAGCTTGAAGCTAAGAGCAGTGGATGAAATCCAAAGTCTACAGGGTACTTTCTGGTCTTGGTCTTTGAAGCCTACTAAGACTTTCTCAAACTGCATTTTATATGCTCACTATATATTTTTCCTTGTAAAGGCCACGTATTTTCTTGTAATTTTTTCCCCTCCCCATCCAGTTGAAACCAGTATATTCATAGTATGATCAAAGTGCAAATGTTGACATTTACACTGCTGGACATTTAAATAAAATTCTTATATAAGTATCTATTAGGCAAGATTTACTTCATGCCATTTTCAATCAACTACACAGGCAAGCAGTATATATAGAAAAATAAATCCCCTATTCATTCTTATACAAATATTTCATGTACACTTTGTTTATTCATTGGAAGAAACCGAGCATATCTTCCGCAGTTTTGCCACAGGTCATCTGAAGGGTAGTATCAGGATTCCTGTGATCCATGTAGGCCTCCCAAGGGGGCAAAGAACAAGACCTGTTTGATCCAGCACCTGCTGTGAAACCATCACTTGGATACTTTTTTGTAAATTTTTGCCAGACTGTGAATAGTATAAATATGTAAGAAAAAGCAACAGGAAAATCAGCTGGATATTGACAAAAATGCCATTAGGAGCCACTGATCAATCATTTCAGGCTACTTTTTTTTTGTTGGTTTGTTTTGTTTTTTGGTTTGTTTTTTTTTTTCTGCTGTGTTTGCAGCTTCAGCAAGGTCAGCAACTGGCATCAGTATTAGCAGACTGAGGCCACCACATAGTTTTTAGCTACACATTACTACATTATGCTTTTGCTGTAGTCTAAAGAGAATGTGTACAAAACACAAAATATGTCAGGTGACATTTTTATGAGATATCTATGACTGGCAGGCAGTTTGGAGACTATTCGATGAGCATTCAGAATACCTTGATGGGGTTTAGCTATACAGTTTCTAGAAATTATCAGATTCTAATTGCACAGAAAAACTTTAGCAAAAAATCCTCTTAATTGCCCAATAAATTCTTGAAGGGTTTTTTTGCTTTAAGTTTAGGTTCTCTGGAACTTCACAAAAAGACCTGAGGGAATGGATCCGAGTAATGATTTTCTGAAGCTATTAAACTTAACAATGACTTCAAAGATTTAGCATCTGTTTTTTAAATGTTTGCATGAGGCTGGCAGTTGGTATACACTGTTTCACCCTGTTGCAGTTGGCAAATAGTAAGATATTAAATGTTACATAAAACACAAAACTTTGCCTGAAACCATGGTTCTGAGCAGGAAGAAGACTATGAAATATGGCATCTTCATATTCATCAGCCCCAGGTGAGGGTTTAAAGTCTGTTCGACTACTGACACATGTACCACCATTATGTCCTTAAACATTTGTTAGCACCAGAAAAAGGCAATGCAGTGAGGGCAGTGTGAGTTTCACTCCCTTCTGGCTCAAGTATCAGGAGCTGTTAGCAAAATTCCAGCTCCATGGTGGGGATTTGTCCAAAACAAACAAGATGTTTTTCAGATGCTAGACTGTGTTTAAAACTCTGACACTTGGAAAAAAAAATGTTTTATTTTATTACTGTCAATTGAGCAAGCTTAATTAATATCAGCTCACTGACAAGCAAATATGTTGGTTTAATGGTTGATTTTCACACTGTGCAACAAATCCTGACACATAAGCCTTTCTAGAACTCGAAGGCCCAGGCAGAAGAGCTAATGTGGTTCTACTCTGCAGCTGGGTGAAGAGTGAGAGAAATAAATCTGTGCAGCCCCCTCCCTTTTCACGGACGAGCGCCTCCATTTGATTTCACAGGCCTGAAGTGTGGCCAGGAGCTCTCAACTTCACCAAATTTTCCTTATGGAAGAAACTTACATCACCTGTTGCTAGACCTGTCCTTGGTCTCCATAGGTAGTGTGAAAAGTGAATCATTTACTATTCCTAAAACTCAGATTATCTGCCATTTGTTCATTTACCCTCAGCACCATTTACATCACCTGCAAGTTAGGTCCATCATTTGGCTCTTAACTTTACAAGCTCTAGGTAAATCAGCAATTTTATCTAACAAAAAGCACATAGGAATAAAACAAATGAAACACTGACCTTTTTAATGGCACTGACCACAGAATACAATGGCCCTGCTTTGTCACTTTTTTCCCCAACTGCTACTTTCTGCATAGGTAGCCAGTGTTTGTGTCGGGATGTCAGACAAACACTTCTATGCATCCTTATGACCCATAGAGCAGGGCACAGTCTGGGCACACCATGAATGTAAGTATATAAGCTCTTGAGAAAGAAAACAAGACAATCTTGAAGATAATTCTTCCAACTTCTCACAGTTTCCCCTCCCAATTTAGTTCACTCAAAGAAAAAGAAGGCTAAAAGCTTATAATGACTTGCCTTTCATATCTCTTCATTTGAACGAAAGGCAGTAAAGAGGAGGTATTTCTGAAGTTTGAGAAGCCACAGTGCAATTAAGGATAGCCTACTACACCTCTGCCTTCTTTAAATTAGATTATTGAAAGTAGAATGGAAAGAGGAATCCCACTGAAGGGAAGTCTGTTTATGAAGAGCTCATGGAAGAAAGTGTTCCAGAACATTAATTTATTTTCAAATATTGTCCTTTAATACTGCCAAGATTAATGAAATCAACTGCAATCTCAAGAAGTAGTGTCAGTTTACAAGCCAGAGCTGTTATGAATTATGTACAGGATATTTTCAAGATTTCAGAAAATTTTGGCAGCAACCATGTGTGTAATATGCTTACTTGATACAATTCTGTATTATTGAGCTCCTATTTTTTCCAGCACTCTATGCAGCTATGGATAAACAACTACGTTCACAGAGTGGAAGGTGTCCAACAAATATTGAGAAAAATAAGATGTATTTTCCCTAGGGATTTAGGGTGATATGATAAGCTCTGATCTGTCTCAAAGACAGATCTGAACAAAAATGCAAAGTAGTACTGTGTGAAATCATTGACTTTACTTGCTGAAAGCAGTACTCAACTTCTGTACCATAAAATGTTCCCTGTGTCTTTCTATAGCAGCAAAACTTTCATCAGGTTTGACATCAGGTTTCTTGTACTCCCTAAGTATTAGTGAGCATTAGTGAAAGCTTTCACCAGGGCTCATTTCCTTTGTCAGGGTCATAACCTATTTCTTCTTATTCTCTCATTGATGGAGCTATCCAACATCCTCTGAAAGGTCATAGATAATTATTTTCTTAGTAGTATTTCAGAGGGAAATTCTGATTTTTTTTTTTTCATTTGAGTCAGTTTAAAAAATGCAGATCCCTCACCCATACTTGTTATACAGAGGGCTATAAATTTAGCTGGTATAAAGCAATACAAATGTCACTACTTTCCCATAGCTATACACACTCACACTTTCTGAGAATTTAGGACTGCGATTCCCTTGCATGATACTAACAATATTACTACCTGACATTTCCACTCTTATGACAATATATGTTCTGGAAGTATAAGACTGCAGTATACAGTTTGCCATGGCTAGAACAATACCAATGATTTCCACATAAATCTGCCACTTACAACTTAGATACTCATTTTTTTGTCTATACAGAAACAGAGAAGGCTATAAACATCTTCTGTGTAGAATTACTCTGGCTGTAGGTCCTATCCTTTACAGATGAGAGCTGAGTAACTTACTGTTGGTCCTTCTGGACCCTAAGAGTACCACTGACCATTGGAAGACCTACACAAAAAGAAGATAACTTCTGAAAGTTGACAGACACTCATCTTAGGAATACTAGCAAAGTCTGTAATAGCATTCTCTTCTTTGAAATAACCTGGTGTTTTTTCCAGGATGTTCTAAACAGGTTCTGGCCCTCACTGCTGCCAGTAGTATCAGAGAACACAGCCTGGCCTGAAAAAAATCTATTCAATACTCAGTTTGGATCCTACAGTAAGAAGGAATAAAGCCCTGCATTATGATGGAAAAAAGTAAGTTTCATGTTAGACCTATAAAAATTCAGCAGTTCTCTGTCCTATTGAGTTTGGCTTTCTCATGGGTGATCTTAATACTAAAATCTGTCTTGAAGATGTTTCAGCCTCTTCTTCTGCCCCTGCTCCCTTCATTGCTTCCTTCCCACTCTAACCCCATTTCCCAAACACATACTCTGTGCAATATTAGACAATCCAATTTAAGCACACAACTTCTTACACTGGAACTTCCATTTTTTATTTTAAAATTTATATTTCATAGCTAAGTAGTTTTGCACTCTTTTTGCCAAAGAGGTTTTTGTCTAGATGCCATCTAGGTACCATGAATTCTAGCTTTCAACCTGCAGAAACCAGTCACGAGAATCAGATGCATAATTCACCTCCCTTTGTAAATTTGGGTTTCACCAGGCTGCCTTCATGCTAGTAAATATTTATTTAACATAAGGTTTTCTCTTTTTTTTTTGTGATCATGTGTTTCAAAGTAGTCAGCCACAGAGCAGAACATATATATTTCATCAGAAATTCATAAGAGTTATGCACAGACTGATCCCTGCTTTGAAATTTTACCCCTGGGTGTCCAAAAATCATTGGAAAGGAAGAAGTAGGGATGTGAAACACAACTGTTGTTTCAGGTAGAATATAAGTCAACTTCAATTCCTAGGGAAGCTACATCTAAAAATGAGATAAAGTAGTTGCTCCCTCAATACAAAACAAAGTTCAAGGATAATTCACAAGCAACTCAAAAAGGTTAAATTATTCTTGGCAATGAAAAGAGAGTAGAAAGACAGAAATCATTTTTAAATACGGATTTAGGGTATCATTTCAGTGATCAGTTTCTATCAGGGATCCCATATAACTAAAGTCTTTACTCAGGTGACTGGAGGGGCAGAGTAAAGGGGATGTGTTAGCCCCAGTTGTTTCAGCTGGTCAGTCCTAGGGCAAGTATAAAATGAAGCAATATGATGCCCTGGCAAACCCCGTACTGTACTTTCCATGGAAATAGCCTCATATCAAGACATGTTTAAATGTTACACCTAAATCAATAGGTGTACAGTTAGACAAGCTGACAACAGATTTGGACAGTGGACTTGGAATTAATTTTATTTAGACAACATTCTCTGAAATTATTGGTGAGTTTAGGAAAAAGAACTGGATTGGTTTTCATTACAGCCCTGTGAGCTGTGCTGCTTCTCTACTTTCCAAATACTGATTTAAAAAATTAATTATAACCCAACAGCTTATAGTGGTTTATACTGATTATACATCCCACATCACTTTTTTTTCTAGTGATAAGGTACAGGCTCCTGCATCCTGGCAAAACTCCAGGATAGATAATTGCATTGCCTTGCCAAGTTTTAATTGAATGAGGTGTTCTTCTTAACTTTGTCTCCTAAATTACTGTACATTGTTGTGCATTGTTAATTACTGACCACACATCTCCAGAGGAGCCTAACTTGCAGAGGTACCATATTACTGTAGTGTAGAAAAGAGCCAAAGCTAGAGCCCTCAAATAAAACATGCTGGCAGAGCAGGACCGATACAGAGCCTTGTCAACCAAGCTTCACTTCTCCCCTTTCTTCACACATTTAAAATAATTATCAGCAGAGGTTGATGGTAAAGCCCTTCCATTTATTTTTTTTTTTTGTATGTTCTAAGTGAAGAAAGAACAGACTACAGTTTAATTCCCCAGCTCCTCAGTGGTCTGCTGTTGGTGTGGTGATTCGGAGGCATATTTGTGAAGATCTCCAACAAGCTTATTGGAGACATCTCAAAATAGTGGGGG
>JANHFX010020378.1:87904-98889 GCA_027560015.1 Chloroceryle amazona | reverse complement strand
TGTTGGTGTGGTGATTCGGAGGCATATTTGTGAAGATCTCCAACAAGCTTATTGGAGACATCTCAAAATAGTGGGGGTTTAAGGGCGATCGTTCGGTTTTGTTTTCCGGAAAAAATGTTAGTTTGTTCTAACCAAAACTGTCTGTGAAACGGGACCATAAATCTTTTGTTCCAGACCATTTTAGGACAGATGCCAAAAGTGTTCTTTTTTTCAATATTCTAAATTAGTCAAAGAGGAAGAGAAAAAAACAAAGTTGAAGAAATTTTGCATTTAGAAATTTTTTTGGAAAAAAATAAAAAAACAACTAAGAAAGCACTCAAAACATTTCCAAAATGTCTGCAGAAACTTGTGTCATCTGAGCAAATTTTTTGTCTTGATCATCTAACACAGAAGATTGTAATTTCAGCTTTTTTATCAATCCAATATATGGAAAAATTCTCAGAAGTAAGAAAAATTATGAGAAATCAGAAAAGCTCTATCTTTCCTACATACAAAAGTAACATAATTTTATTCTTATATGACCAGGGGCAGAAGAAGAGGCTGAAACATCTTCAAGCTAATGTCCAGAGTTTAAGCTAAGTGATATCACATATTTGTAAATCTCTATATAAATATTGTGTATGCAGAAAACACTTGGAGAAATTTAAATATTTTATATGCATATTTGTATGAGTAACAAGACAATTTTACTTGGCAGTAAATATTATTAACTAGTATGAGTATTCAACTGCAATAACTTATGATGTCAGCACTTTCAGCTCTCCCTCCCAAAAGGCATATATAGAGGGAATCCTAAGAAGCAGGCAGTCCCCACATGAGGAAATAGAGGTCCCTCAAGTTGCTGAGATCCTTAGTCTTAAAACTACACAATCTTAAACTACACAATCCTTGATTTTAAAGCTACAGATTTTGAGTGAGAAATTGCACACCCTCTAGTTTTAATACTTTACAGGGCCTTCTCTCCTACTCTAGAGTTCCAAGGTTGGGCTTATGCTAAAGAGGACACAGTAACACAAGAGAGAAATTCCAAGTCCAAACAGGGGAGGAGGGGGGAGAGTGTGGAGAGAGGCAAGGTTTATCTTTTATAGTTTGCATGATTTAAGCTATATTCTTTGAGGAGTAGTCAGTACTTCAGGCATTGTGCCGTGACACCCCTATCCCTTCTCTGGAAACCAGAGAAGACAGTACATGCCTGCAGCAGAGTGGAAACCAGGGTTGCTAAAGCATAAACAGGCAAAGAAGAAAGGAGAAAATGCTCCTGAAGAGCAGTTGGCTATCAGAAAATTATGACCAAATGCAAATTCCCCAGGATGTTGTGAAACATGCTTCAGGTTGCTGAAGAGTTCATCTATCTATTATTCCCACTGTTGCCTAAGAAAAAAAAATATACAATAAATTTCTTGAGAAGAATGATTTTAAATGATTGAGGAATCTCCCTCCAGTATCCCAAACAGTTGTTTCATTGGCAACCGAAGCCTCTTTTTCATTACTCTTCAAAGATCCCTCCATTTCAATTCTACTTGTTCACATTCTGCTTCAAATGATACCCCACTGAGCTGACCACATGCAGGACTGTGTTCCAAGACCTCTTTTTTTAATAAAAATTCCCTTTCAGTGTCTCCACACCATGAAACAAATCACATAGCTTCATAAGCCATCAGACAATCCTTTCAGTTTCTCGTGCAGGCGAACTGAGCCTTTTTCATCTGATTAATTCACCAAGCAAGCTGATCTGGGAAGCATAAAAAGCTTCTGAGGCAGGATGAGAATCAGCAGCTCATATTTCATAATGGCATCACTAATGCCCCAAATTAAGTGCTGAGGCTGTTTTGCTTGGCAATATCATTTCATGTTAATTTTGGATAGGACAGAAAATGAAGTTGTAATCTCTCTCTGTCATGCTGCGACTATTTCCTTGACCATCTTACGTGCTGCATTTTATGAGGATGTAGCTGTTACTGCTGGGTATGGAAACCACTGTACAAGTAAAAGCTCCTTGAGTTCCTGCTCCAAAGAGTTTACAGATTCATGCATTCATTCCTTGAAGAGGGCACCCTTGGGGACATGCCTGGCTATGTAGGGACCAAGCAGACCCAGAAAGGAGTAACTTGGAGGCCTGAAGTAAGGCATGCCCCATATTCAATGAATTTGGCCTCAGCCTGAGGGTAAAAAAGGAACCCTCTGAATGAATTGCAAGCACAGGTCTCACATTCTACGTTGATATTGCTGCACCAGATCACCAATCATGACTAGTATATTAACAGCTCTGTTTAATTTCTTGGAAGAAAGACTTTAAGAGAAGGAATCTTGATTCTTTATAAAGCAGAAGTGGCTCTTTTTTCCCCATATGGTGCATTGCTTTAGCAGTTCCAGTTGCCTTTCAGTCATTTTTAGTGTTGATCTTTTTAAAAAATTTTTAAAAGAAAAAAAAATTAATCACCATGTACTACTCAATGTGAACAACTAATGTTACTGGTCAACATAGGAGTACATCTGTTCTAGGGTTCTAAAATGAGGCACCTAACTTTAAATATAAGAACTGTTATATTTTCACTAATTTGCAAAGATAATGAACTAGGTAGGTTTACAAAATTTAGACCACTTACTCATGTTTGCTGCCACAGTCAATAGATATTGATGTTTACAAAAATATGTAATTTATAATACAGCAATATTTTTATTGGTCTTGGTTTTCACAGAAGAGTGGGTTTTGCTCCCTCAGAGCCTGTCCCCCTGTCAGCTTCAATTTATCTCAAACCAAAATGTTCCCAGCTATGAACTCTACATTTATTTAGTAGACCCATAAAAGGTCAAGACCTCAGATTTATTTTTTTTTTAATCTATGCCATTGTGATTTCAAAAGAGCCTAAAGGATCAACAAGACCAAATTAAAAGAACATAATTGTGTGTTCATTCACTTCAGATCTTTGGATACTGCAGTTCCAATTTAAAACAAGCACACGTTGGTAAGAAAGTCAAGTGCAGAATGGTACACGGTATCATTTTTATAAGGTTGGCCACTTCAGAGTTCGTTTACCTTCATTAAAATATTTCAATCTATGTCTTTAAGTATATAAAACATCAAAGTTTCATTCTACCACTACCATCTCAGAAAGAGATCAACTCTCAGTAAGACCCTTGCCATTTTCTTTGATCTTGCACAGACCTGGGGATTTTAAGCCTGGTGTTGATGCTTTAAAGAATTTTAGAGCTAATTGCTTAATGTTTTTATTGTGTCCTTGTCTCTAATTTAATACGATGTTTCATGAAGTTGTTAGAGACTGCAATCTCCACGTTATATTTTTGCTGTTACTGGTAACATATTTCTAGTGAAATTTCAAGCTAAAGGGAATAATTTATAATGTTCCTTATTTTGTTGATAAGAACTTCTTTCTGGTGATCCTCTGTTACACTGTCTGGGCTATAATTTGTCTTCTGCACACACATAATCTTGCACTGAAATACGTAGCCTTTTTTGTCTACTTATACTCAGTGGATGTTTTGAGTTTGTGGTTTAATTCACGGTAAATTTCTTCATATCTGAACCAGAAGAAACTATCTATTGCTTTTAAACTGCCTAAAATTCTGTAGAGTAATGCCTAGGGATAAATCTGAATGCTGATGAAGGCAAGAACAAGCTCCCATCAACCTTAACAGAATCAAAGTTTCCCTGACATGCTCAAGTACCAGAAGGACTTTCCCAAAGCAGCCTTTGGTGGAGGATAAGTTAGACACACCGCTTTTCCTGCCCATGCAAAGAATTGCCATCTCACTGAGTCATGACTGAAATGATATACAAGAAATTATGGCCAGATCAGCTCAGTGCTAAAGGCTCCAACGGATGTTTTGTGCCAATACTGGTTTTCACAAGATCCTAGCCACAGTTTACAGTGAAATTATCTCACCTATTTATAATTCCTTAGAAACTGCTGTTTCTGGTAAAGAGACTCCACTGAAAACAGTTCTACTCTATTAAAACTGGAGGCACTTCTTTATACATGATGGCAAATTGTAATTGATTAAGAAGTGAAGAGGCAAGATCTGATCTGAGTGTCCAATTCCAACCGGGCGTAAGCCAGGGAGAATGGAGAGGAGGGAAAGCTTCATTCAAACTGAGATGAATGAAGGGGGAGAGAAAGTAGCAGTGAAATTTGTGCTCTGCAGGACACACCAACCTCAGCAGATGAGTACACTCTGCACTTTCCCATGAAGTCTTTAAAAATATAAGATTCAACCACACAGCCCACAATAGCCTTCGCTCTTGGTGACAAAAAACACAAATACACATGGCAAGAGCAGCAGTAGAGAGAAACTTTTTGCCAGGAGCAGATTAATATAGCATTCTGGGGGGTTGCTGTTATCAGTGTAACTAGAAACAGATGAGAAGACCAGACTGTAAATCTAACAATCAAAAGGCACGCTCCAGTAAATTGAAGGGAATGATACAATTTCTGCTCCTTCAACTCAGTGCTTCCCCTGCTCTTGGGTCACTTCATCTTTGGCTCTAATGTTAGCCAACTAACATTAGTGATCTAATCAACAACAAGATTCTGCATCATTCAATGTACCTTGACAATTTTCGGACACAAATTTCTGATGGCTATTACTGTATAACTAATTCAAATTGAAAGATCTTTGAGCTTTGGTTGATGTTGTCACAGTATGTTTTCTGCCTAGGCCTGGATTTTCTTTGACAGAATGAAATGAAAACAGATTTGTGTGCTAATCCAGTCTTATTTTCATTTTATGAAGGGCATGTAGGAAGTTGATGATGATGAATAAATAAAAGTAGCATGCCAAGTATGTCTTATTCATTTGTAGTCACATATGTACTAGTGGGCGCATCTTTGGGTTTCAAACCTCATCCAGATGGAAAAACATCTGGAATTTGAAAAATATCAGGCAAACAGTGCAATATCTGAAAGTCTAATTATGATGTTGAGTCTTTTTCCTGGGTCTGATAGTTCTGTAAAAACTGTGAGGAAAAGAAAAAGACAGGAATGCAAATCAATGTGTATATGTATTGGATCACTTGTGTTATACCAACTTGTATGCACAGTTTTTAAAAATCAGCTTCAACTTTAAAGATGTTAATATTGTCTGCCTGACTCTGAACAACATATTTGTTAATGTAATATTATAATTCCATTTAAGTTCCACTCCTGTTTTGGCACAGTTGTCTTGTTCCTACACAGGAAGAATTTTGAAATACTGTATTCTGAGTACAAGTGGTTCTCAGGTTTTCTAGGGAGCAAAACAGACATGCTTAGCATTTTCATTTCATCTTCTATATTGAGCCAGATCATGTACTACACCAAATGCTCTCACATTGGTCCCACGAGTCATTTACTTACTATTAAGGTATAGCTAATAAAATATCAAGAATTCTAGTTATAGTTATCTTTAACAAATATCATAGATATTAAATTACCTGATTAGTACATCAGTGTTTATTACACGGTGTCAGAGAAAGTGGTCATCTAATAAATCAGTCTTTGCACTAGCAACATTAAAAGGTAGATGTCATTCCCAACCAGTGTGATTCTGAGGTCAGTACTCACCATTGGGCATAAATGCCCCGTAACAAAAAATTAGACATTATCTAATTTCCTATCACTTGACATCATCAAAATGGGGGATTGTACATATACGTTTTGCAGATTTCAGAATGTTTTATATACTGGTTTTGTTTTGATGCAGTTAAACTAAAATTATCCAAGACATAATGTCCTCAGTGTGGGGAAAGAAAAAAAAAAAAACAACCCACAACACCTTACTGAAATGTCAACACAATTTTTTTCTTTATAAGAATGTATTGTTAAATACTTTTTGAAAGTAGTTATGTACTTGTTGCATCTTTCCATAAGACTAATCTGAATTGATTATTTGTGTGGAAAAGGTATAAACCATCTCAAATAAAAGTAGATATTTTTTACTAAGGATTTTTTTTTTTTTTACACTGTTTCACAATCTTTTGGTGACATCAAAGCTGTAGTTCACAGCTGTTACTTAGCTACCATGAATTACTGCTTTAAAAATAAAAAAACACAATGAAAACATTAAAAGATTTTTAATTAAGAAGATTCATGACAGCACTGAGTTGCTCAAGTATTTAGTGCAATGTCCTTTACTTTTTATTTTAAAGGCTTAATTGAGAGCTATAAAAAATTCCCAGTTAAGATTTTAGACCTCCTTAGTTGTTACATGAGAACATTAAAATACATTCCTAGCAAAAGGCTTCCCACCATAAAATAGCAAGCTCAGAGACAGTAAAAAGACACCTCACACAAGAACCGGCAGCTTGCATGGCTGAATAAAATGGTTTTGCCTGTTCATCAGCTGTTGACAATACCTACAAGATATTCTCATAAATCCTAAATTCTTAGTGAACAGGGAGGGGGACAGGATTCATTTCTAGGCAGATGGTTCTGCTAAAGGAGCTATGGCAGCACGCTTCTTACCCTTGAATGGGAATGGTGGAATCAGCATTTGTTTATTATATATGTTTCAACAGGCTAAAAAGTGTCTCGTAGGAGAAGCAAGTCTGATAAAAAGAAGAAATCCCTGCAGAGACTCACTGTCAACTGTTTTTCTTCTGGCAATCTGTTCTAAACCTTGAAAATTCTTGGGCTTGTGCTTCTGTAAGGATTTATATACCTTCACTTAATGCTTATAAACTCTAGACACAGAGATGTTTCTGAAGACACAAAATGCACATGCACAGTCTTTGAAATGGGCATTAGCTTCTCAGCCCACATTTGGTCACTGGACATAAATTTTCTTTAGAGAGTTTTAACAGGTTTGTCTTTCTTTGGTTTCTTAACAAACCCTGAACTCTCCGTTATTTCAATATTCCAGGTGGAAATCATGACAGACATACTTACATGTGCCTAATTTTGAGCATCCCAGCAAATGGTCTGTCTTTTGATATAAAGTAGTACCAGTCATGATTTTCAGAATGCAAGAGACCTAGTAACAGAAACACTAATGTTGTTGATAGCTTTTAAAAGTACATTATGAAAAATGGCCAAAAAAGAATATCCCGCTCAACTCAGTGCACATTTTAGTATCCAAGAGAAGAAAGCTCTAAGTATCAGTATTAGTGTAGGAGATCAAACAACTTATCTGCTTAAACTGTGCAGGTTAATCTGCCATAAAACCAGTGGAAAATTAACTCCACCTCAGAGAAATTTAAAATATTTATTTTTTAATGGGAATCTTAAGTGTATGAAGCTATTTAAAAGAAAAGTATATTTTTCTAATGCTAGTGAATCCAAAAGTACTTTACAATGACAGCTCTCAAGTTAGTTATATTTCCTAATTTCTAAATAGGATATAAGATTAAGTGATACAGTGGAAATATAACCGATTCTACCCAAAGCCACATAAACAGTATTTGGTTATAAAACTTTAACAGATCCATTTATGTACTAAATTATTTAAGCAAATGTAATGCTTCCAAATTGTATTGTTTTGCAAGGTTTCTCTTGGAACCTTTGCCATTTATCCTACATGTACTTCTGCCTTTTTTCTACTCAGAAGCACAGCATGAAAAAACTTCATTTCACATTGAAACATCACTGTGTGGAACAGTGTGATGAAATGAGACACAGGAGGAGAGTTTGTGTTATACTCTGGCAAACAGTTGGTCTACAGGAATGATAGCATTTTATGCTGTGACTGATATATCAATTGTGAAGCCTAAAATATGACTGATCTGAAAGCGGGAGTTCTGTCTATGATAAACTATGCATGTGAAAGATTACAGGTAACATGCCTAAGCCTGCTGGGAGGTCACAACCTAAATCTCATCTAGGAGTTAATACAACAATGCAATAAATGCTGATAAAATTATATCTCAAGTATACCTAAAGATAATATTACTCTGCTGAATAGAGCAGTACTAACAACCAAGACCCTGAGCTTGTAGATAAGACCCTGAAATTATTTACATGCTTTACATGAATGAGCAGTTCCAATAAAGGTCTACATTAAAAGCAAGCGTCTAAATGTTTGCAGGTTCAGTATAGGCAACTCTGGAGCCGAAAGAAAAGCCTGCCCATGCACTGGATGGGATTGAAAGAGGTAAATGGTGTTAATATATTAACAAACACAGATCTGAAATATCTCTGCTTTCTGAAACGTGAAATACAATATTTGTAAATATTATTTTAAAAACTTTCTGGATGAAATGAGAAAGTAGGCTCAGGGTTATTTGAAAATTTAAATGTACTCATTTGATCAGCAGAAGTACATAAATAATTTCCTAGGGTGTTGTTCACATTACATAATACCTGGCCTTCCACAAGGTCCCATGGAAAACACTGGCATTACTCAAAAAGCAAAACCAGAATCTTTTGACTGAACCTGGTTCAGTTATATACATAAATATGTGTTCATGTCCTTTACGGACTAGGAACAATTTATTGCTCTGAAGCATATAGCAATAAGGATGGCAAAAAATCAAACCTTTAAGAGACCAATCAAGCAGTGACCTTTATATAAGAAGATTTTTGCATCTCCTAGGACCACTGTATGTGTGACAAACTGAACAAGAGTGGGAAGATAAATCTGGTATCATAATGTACACGTATATAGAAACAACACGCTAGGGTTTCAAGTCTAAAATAATCCATATTGTAAAGTGGTGTTATTTTTCATATGCAAGACTTGAAGCCATTCAAAGATTCTCTGTTTCCTAATGTCATTTAGAAAAAAAGTGTTTCTCATCATGCATAATCTGTGAAAAGATAGCTTGAAAAAGAGTGTTAATTAGAAGGGACATTTCTGAAATACTGATAGCTAAAATTTTCCTCTCTGAAATTCATATCTTCTTTCATAGCCAACTATATATTTGCCCACTGTAGCACTATTATAATCAGAAGAAAATTTCCTCGACTCCAGTGAACAGAAGATGACTTAGAAGTGACCATAAAATTCTCTCTTTCTCTCCTCAACAGTTCTTTTTAAAACATTTGAAATATATCACTGCTTCATTTTCACATATGCATTTTTCACAAAAATATATGCACCTTTCTCACAATTAGAGAAAATTCTAATTACCCTTTACAGTGGAAAATGAAATCTGCTTTAGTTTCTAGTGCTTTAAAAAAAAAAATGTTAACTGGTTTAGGAGCATCCTTAGATATTAAGCAGAAATTTCTAAACAATATCAATGTTCTTTCTATTGTTAAAACATTACTGGAGCAGCACTGAAACATGTATTTTATGGATATAAGCCTTAACATAGTTTCATGTCATGGAAGATGTCACTTTGAGTCTGACCACTGACAGCAGGAGACTCAAAAGTTTTAATTCCATGATTAATTACCAATAGAAGCAAGAGGCAACACATGAGGAAGAATGAGCTAAATGCTGAGCCACAGTAAGGCGAGAAAAACACTCCCCGGGGCTAAACGGCCATAAACATGGGCACACACTCACTGGTTCAGGCAGGCACTGATGACAGCAGCCCACAGGAATGGATGATGAACAACTCTCCTGGATCATGGGTACATTACCACCTCTGTCTTAACCAATGCAGGAGCTCATACTACTGCATAAGTAAAGCAGCCTCCTTTTCTGTAAACCTTTAAGACTGTTTTGTGCCTTCACTGTCTGAGTTTGTCCCCCGCTTATCCAGGCAGCAGAAAATGGCAGAGCTGCCTTTTGTTTGTTTTGCACCCCAAAACAAGTGCCTATGGGAGAAGGGATCACTTTGGATCCTGTTATTTGAGTGATCCTTCTGTAAAGTAGGCAGTCACAGTAAGTCACCAATTAAATGAAACTTAGACTAGCAATAGCCAGATAGAGCCATGGATGAGTGACCAACATCACTCAGAGCAAAAATCTGGAGATCAGCCATAATTTAATGTTTTGTCCGTGAGTAATCCACAGGGCTTGGGGTTAGATGACAGGGACAGCATAAGGCACAGTTTAGATGCCTCTGTAGTAATGGAAGGAAAGGAACAGACCCCAAGTGAGCAGGGACCTGGACAGATCCTGTAACACATGATCCTCTGCCAGCAAAGAAAAGCTGAACCTTCTCTGCCCCATGTGAAGAATGATCTTTTCAAAACACTGCATCCTAAGTGATAAAGTGCTGCCCATTGTCCTGCACTGGGGGAGGAAAAGCAACAGGTACCAGGGCTACACACCATGAGAAGTCACCGCAACTAGACAAACCTCTGCTCTGGGGGAGAGAAGCATTGAACAAATAGGTACTTCTGCCTAAAGGGCAAGAAGCCTGAACACCCTGCATTTGTAATTGCTGCCTATATTGCTGGAGTCATAGTACAGAGAACAAAAAGCCAAATAAATGTAGCAATAAGAATTAGCTTCCCATATTAATTTGTTCACATGCTCTCAATACAGCACAACGGACAGTCTGCATTTTAGAAAAGGCTTTGGTTGTTTTCACAACAAGATTGAAGTAACTGGAAAGGCTTGCCTACAGGTCTAGTGTTAACACTAATGTTCATCAGTTACTTCTTTGCCTTAAATGCACAGAAACTAACTTTTATTGTACAGAGAGAATTCAGATACATAGAACTACATAGAGTGGTACAAAATGTTTATTTTCTATCTCTCATGAGCTGATCTTTCCTTTCTCTGGAACAAAATCATTCAGCCTTTAAACTTGCTTATCTTCATGAAATTAAAAGTACTGACCGCCAGGTTACAATCCATTCTCATTTATTAGCATCTTAATAATCAACCATTCAGCATAGCAAAACAGTGTCATGCAGGCCAACTTTTGCTTCTTCATGCAGAGTATGAAGTATTCTCACAGTACAACCTTCCTGAAAATGTTTGTTCCTTGCCAAGTCTTGCACCACGGTACACTGTAATTAGGCCATAGAAAGCTGACATCCTGCATGCTTCCCAGGTGTACACATATTTAAATAAGATTATGGGCCCAATCCTTTTCACAATGCCTATGTAGCATTGAGGCCAATGAAAATTAGAAACATAGAATTTCCTTT
>JANHFX010020378.1:62904-82904 GCA_027560015.1 Chloroceryle amazona | reverse complement strand
ATGCTATTTTTACATTTCATCTGCAATTCCTGCTAAAAAGAAACCCTAGTCAAAGAGTACCACATACCACACGGGTAATATCTTATCTCCCTTTTATTTTCGCAGATCAACTATTTATTACACAAGTATTTTTAGCAACTAAAACCTGTTTTGCAATATGTTTCAGATGGAGTGTATTACCAAAAATTCACAGGAATTGTCAGATGATATTTTAGCTAAGAAATATTTGAGGGGGAGGAAAACCATTCCGTTCAGACCTTTAACAGATGTTCAAATACAGGGGTATGATCTTGTACCAGGGAAGTCAACTGGATGTTTGCCACTACCATTAGTAAAGATTGCTTTTGAAAAACCTGAAGTCATTAAAAAAAAAATATAACTAAGAATCCCAAAATAAAGAGCAAAGGAAGGGGTGAATGAGAGTGTTCTTACTGGTTTGGTTCATTTGGTGATGATGGGTGCACCAAGGTCAAAGTGGTGAAAGGTGGAAAGTTTACTAGCAGAAAAAAAAAAAGAAAAATAAATTGCAACCCCCTCAAGCACTAGTTCTGCATTTAGATGCTTCTAAACAATCCATTATAAGCTTCAAATTTTACTGTTTCATTTGCAGTATCATGGGTCATTTTCCAGACTGTACAGACACAAGAGCTACAGCTACTTTTCCTATATATAATCCTACAGGTTGATGGCCCATCATTCATTTTCCACCAACAGGTTTTATTTTGTTTCTAGCACCTTAGTTGTAGTAGTTGTCGTATTTTTCTTGTTTGTAGAAAGATCATGTTTCTGCTAAGGTATTATTTGGATATGCTCTAAGATTAAGAATTTCATTATACAATGAAATTAATCTGGGTGTCTACCTTTGCCAGTAAAAACAAAAATACAAGTCCCCTATATAGCCAAGATTACCCATATTGATATTTACAGTAATAAAGCAGACAGCGTGGCTCATCCAGACCGGGAAACAAACCAAATATCTAAATGCTGATGTCAGTAGAATCCTCGGGTTAAATATTGTAAATTTATTTCTATTATGTATTACAAAAGGCACCCTTCCTCATTAATTTTACTGAAGTCTCCAGATGGGAAACAAAATATTAATTTTGTTCAGCCTTAGGCATTGTTGACTGTTAAGGTACTCACTAAATCACTGATCTTATACACATTAATATTAGATTTCTGCTATAAAAATTTAAGACCCATGGGTAAAAGGTTCAGTTTGTCATAAGTATAATTAATTGTTTTCAGAAATGATTAATTTATCAAAATGGCAAACACATATATTGGGCAGGCAAGACTCCTGAGCAAGCTAACCTACCTTAAAGTCATGGTAATACTCATGGAATTATGCAAATTAATTGAGTCTTTCAATGTTGCATAAAATGCTACTACTAGTACAATGCATGGAACATTAGGCTGTTCATCCAACAAAAAAAGTTGCATTTTAAAGGCAGGCATCTTTTCAAGAGAGTCCTTATGGCAGAAGGTTCTTAGAAGTACAATCTATTTTTCTGCAATGTGATAGACTTTCAACCGTTACACAGAAGTTGTATTTTTTTTATTACAATTTTTAAAGCAATCCTCAAGAGAAGAAAAAAAAACAAAACAATAAAATTCTGCTGGCCCTGAGACAAAGGAACCTATGAGATTTGCACTTTGTACTGATGCTAGGGGGAAATGGTATATGTCCTAGTAATAAGAGTTTTACTAGTAAAACCTCATTTACAAGCCTGGGAACTCATGATACACTACATTAAAATCTAAAAAGATTAACTTAATTATGTAAATTACTATTTAGAAGATAAGATAAACAGTAAATTTAAAAGTCACTGTCAGCACTGAAATACCCAAATTATTCTAAATGCCCTTCTTTCTCTCCAAAGTGAACTACACATGTATTTGAAATTCCTAGGTAGTTTATTATTATCTGAATAGTACACTCAAGCATAGATTTATGCTCCTCATTAACCAGAAGTTTTATTTTTGTGTGCTAGTAGGGTCTGGTTATCAATGAACTCGATACATCAATGCAGCAAATAAAAACATTCACATTAAATATAATCATCTTTAATATCCATAGATTATCTATGATTAAGTAGTCCAAATAAAATGTTCCTTAACAAATCATTTGGAATTTCCTGGAGTTTTATCCTGCTAACTCTACTTCTTTGCTCCTAAAAACAGCGATTCCGAAATGAGAGATTCAAAATATTCAGAGATATTTCAGGGATGAAGAAAAGCTTCCCTCATGGCTGAAAGTCTCTCTCCTAAATCCTATGGAGCCCCACAGAGTTGATTCCGATCTTCACCCATTTTATTCAAATGCCACCAACTGACTTTAGCCGTTGTTCCTATTTTACATTGCTGTAAATACCATCAGAATTACAATGTACACCAAAACACAGGTAGACTGAGTATAACATCCACTCTACCGAATAATGCACACTACCGAATAATGCACGGCCATTAGACAAATGCACTAGTGAATCAATTATTATTGTTTGAGGCAACAACTTCTGGCCTTGGACTAATAGACAAGTATTAATTTCAATCTCTCCAGTGTCAACAGTCTTGCTATTAACATATACATCAAAGACACAGTTATTATGACAAACCTAATAACCTTTTTACCCCACGTCTAATCACATTTTAAATAGATTTAACTTCACACTGGAATTTATATTTGAAAATTTATTACTTTAAATGCAGGCATTCTTTGCTGCTTTTTACTGACATTCTGTAAATCAAGCAAACACTTAACATTTGAGGGGTTTATGCAACCTTATCCTAATTAATTTCACATCTGACATATTTGGTTAAGAAATAGTAGTCAGTAATATTAAGTCCTGTTCTATATATTCAGATAATGCATTTTTTTCCTCAAAAAAAACCCACCCTCTATTAGAATATCTTTATAAACAGTCTTAAAGAATAAAAAAAATTTAGATATCCAGCTCTTAAACCCACTGCATAGGTAGATAACATGTCAAGCTATAATAGTAGTATCCATTGTGCTTTGAATGCAGTCGTGTTATGCCCATTAACTCCAGCAGCAGTTGCACAGATTTCAACTCCTAACCCAGGTTTCAGCCCAGACTATGTGGGAGTTCAAGGGGCCATGGTGACAGAGAACCTGCATGATCATTACTGGAGATACAAGCTGCTGCTCCCAGAGCAGACAAAATGGAACAGAGGGCTGAGGTCACAGCTCTGGATGGGGAGAACATGTAGGAGGAATAGAGAGAAAAACAGGGCCATCCCTGGTATAAAGCTGGGAGCCAGTGGTCAGGGGTTATACACAGGTGAAACCATATGGGAACATCTCCATTCAGACCACACTTTGGTGTTTGAGTTCAATAGCACCAGCAAAGAAGAGGGTAGCAGGAAAGTGAGGCAGCAGCCAGCTACTCTCATACCTATAGTGAGGGGCTCTTTTTATTTATTTAAAAAAAGAACGTATAAAGCATGACAGAACTAAAACATTGTAACCCCAAATTAATGTTTGCTCAGCTGCTAACGTCACTGCCCAACTGTGCAAAAGTCGGGGCAACTTCATACCTTCAGATATAGCCCAAGGAACAAATGATTCTCTCTAGCCAGTAAGCACCAGTGACACCATGCTGAGCTGTCCAGTCACAAATGAGCATTAGATGCTTCAGATGACAGAGGACCAGTGGAGCCCCCATGACAGCCCAGCACCTCCCTAGGTATTTCCAAAGGCTGTCCACACTCAGTCCCACAAAAACTATAATTCAAACGGGAATCAGCAGTGCTGTGTCCTAACCATCTCTCTCAAGATAGAGCCATACTTGGTCTACCTGAGGGGAAAATGGGTTAGTTGCTTCATCTGAGCTGTCCATATAGGAAAGAGTGACTTGATAGCAAAAGCAGTGCAATACCTGCCCTCTGATGCCCCATTAATTGAGTAGATGACTTGTGAAACAGTTATTTACCTGTTGAATATGGCACAATATCTGTCAGAGTAGTTTTCCATATTATTATTATGGTGTTGTTCCTATTGTCAGGAACCTCTTCCAGCTGTGACTTACTGCTCAGCTATAGAATATCCACAGTTAGATAGTAATCCTGCCCTGTTTCCATGCAAGGTCCTGAAGACAGGACAGTCTTGTTCCACGGCACAAGAGCAGCAATGAGATTTGAACAGGGTCACATATGGAGGACTCACGCAGCCACACTCTCCAACATTCCCCTCTGCATCCTGCACAGCACCAAATGAGAAGCGCTGTGAGGAGAGGGCAACATGATGGTCGTTATACTCAAGTCCACTCATTTCACTAGAGGGCAAGTCTACATTTTTCCACCTGAGAAGAGCAGTTTTCTATTCCTTCCAGTGTCTTTCTACCTACCACTTAATTGGACTGGGTTCTAGATCTCCATCTTAAGGTCCAAGGCTTGATCTCGGTTATGTGAAGGGAAGAAGGAACCAGGTCCCTAGGCAGCATGTGTTTCTAATAAAATGTATATTACTATTTCCTTAATAGACCACAGCGTCTTAGAAGAGGTCCCATATCTGTATGCGAATTAAATATTTAGATACTCTGTTTGAAATCTATTTTTTCAGTGACCCATCATGTAACTATTGTGTGCATTTTGGCAGGTTACCATGTTGCACATGTGCAGCAAATATGGCTAGTAACAAATCATTGTGATGTCCCAAAAAGCATATGTTAAACTTGCCCCATAGTCAGCAGTCAAAATACAATATTTTGCTCATTTTACATTTCTTTTTTTGGTCTGAATACTAAAAGCAATCAGATCTCATTGGGGAGTTAATCACTTGTGAACATAGAGCAATGAAATTATCTAACACAAAGGGCCCCTTTTTTCAACCCTTAAAATCACTGGTGAGCCTTTACACATTTATTCACTGTTGAAAATGATTTTGTAATTATTTTGAAAGAGTCATTTTGGGAGGTATGTGAAATGACTTCAACAGAAATACTCATATGAGAAAGCACTCGATGTAAAGATGACGTAATTGGACTCACAGTGTTTTTCATATTCAATTTCTGCAAAGCCGCTCACTGCCAACTACTTAGTTGCTATTACTTACAGGTTATATGCTACATTTCATAACAGACATTTTTCACAGCTAGATCTATAGGGTGAGATATTGCAAAAGACAAAAATCCTCTGTATTCAGAAGCTGTTGCAGTAACAAAGACGCACTGTAGCCAGAGTTTATGTCCCCACTTGACTAAAATTAAAGCACAAATCACAAGTCTACATCCCAGTAACAGATTATGCCAATCAACCATTCTAGTTTATATCTGCAATGCATTGTTACAGGCTCTAAGAAATACAGACATACATATTTCAGGCACATATTTTTCTTACATCCCAAAAGGGGGATGTGTACTTGTAAATTCAGCTTTTATAAAAGATATCCATAAACATGCATTCCAGAAATGACATTTCTTGTTACTGCAGAGCTATAAATCATTGCCTCTTCCTAAGTGATAGGACAGTAAAATATTTATTTCAAATTAGTACACATGTATATACTAGCATATATGGTGAGGTGAATGCAACCTGGAATTCATAGGATGCTAAAGAGTTTATAGGGTATCGTAATATTAATACAATTTATCATTATTTTAAGACCTCAATGTTCCATCCTTAATCTTTGCGGTTGGTGAATGATCAGCATGGGCAAGCATCAGAAAATAAAGATAATAAAGACAATGCGGGATTAGTAGTATGCTGCAGAAAGAGAACCTTTCTGGCACCACATGCTGAGATGATGCTAACATTATGGTAAGATAGCAGTCTCTTTGATTGCTCTAACACCACTATATTTCTGAAATGGTTGCTTTTGTTACCATCAAAATCAGAAGAGGCAACTTAAGACTTCGTTTGTTCTGTAACCTACAAAAAGGACTTCTCAACATCATAAATACTGCAAGTTTTTTACTATTATTCCAAAAGGTTTTGCTTTCTCCTGTGAGCCTTACACAGTTTGCTGTCTCTGAGTTCTAGTCTGGACTCAGCTAATGCACTGCTACAGAACTTTCATACTACCAAATTAAAAAAGGCTAAATCAAAAAGGTATCATGCCTGTGTCATCACTTTATACCTTTTATGTTATTCTAAAAACTTACTGTCTTTTAATTCTGGTATAAAATTTTAATTGATATTAAATTAAAAAGGTTCCCCTTGTTCAAAATGGTTTAAATGTAAACTATTAAGTACATTACAAATAAAGATTAAATTCAAAAAAGATGTTTTTCCTTAAATCTATCCATGTTAAGGATCACTGCTCAAAGTTCTCATTCAAAAAAGCACTCAATGTTTGGCCTACAAACTTTATTATGTATTAGGTTAAAAAAATCCTAAAACCTACAATAAACTAAATTGGTTTTGTTGGGGTTAAAAAAAAAAAAACCTAACAAAATCAGGTCTTACAATAATATCCTGCATGGGACTATGTAGCGAATGAGACCAAATTCTCTGACAGTTCCAGTAAGAGACATTATCCTCCTATATTTAAAACACTAACATGCTACCCAAAAGTCAAAATTAAAGATCCAGAAACAGCCATTTTGTTACATGAAGAAAATTGACTATATTAAAAAAAACAAACCACAAAAACACCCACCCCCACACACAAACCACACCACACTTTTCTCTGTTGGAAACTGGAGTGTCAATTCTATTCCTAGCTGCTTCTTGAGTCATGAAGATTTTGAAACTACAGAATTCATTCCAAAAAGCTCATAAATTTCTTTTGTTTGGCCAAAATTTGAGTCTGCCATCAGGATGCTAAAGCATCAACAATCTTCAAACACACATAAAATTAACAAAATATTACTTGGCTCCACATTCTTGAGCTTTACTAGACGTGTTAAGGAAAGAAAGGGTTTGTGATATTTTCCCTTCGCCATCAGCAACAATGTCATTATGGCTGTTTAAAAAAAGTTGCTGCGCTGCAGTTACTGTGGCACATGGGACTGAAATTTCCATTACAATGCACCAAGTCTGCCTCAGGTCTCGGAGACTGTGGGTATTATTTTTTTAAATGTTAATTTTTATTTTATTTTTACTTTATATGTGGAAATCTGACAGCACTTAAATTTTAATCATTCAGGAGCTTAATCCAGGACTTCTTTCAAAGCTTAAAATTCCCTGTAAAGCCAAATTCCTTGATGTGCAAGAAATGCAGAATCAAACCCTAGGTAGCTGGATCCGAGCTTTGTTTTATCAGCCAAGAAACAAAGTTCTCCTGATTTAAAGTTCTGCACATAACATTGCTAAGATAAGGATTTAGTTTAAGCCAGGCCCTGATCCTTTAATGAGCTGTGGGTAGGCTCACACACACGCACGCTGCTGGAGTCACACTGACTCAACTTGCATGAAACTCCGGTATTGGCCAGGTTTCCTATTTCCCCTAGACTTCAACAGGAGAGAAAACCATCCCTTATGCTATCATTTCATTATACTTTAAGACCCCCTAATAAGCATTTATTCTGAATTCAGCAGGACTAGGACATTACAAGAAGCAGGCTCTTTTCAGGTGATTGATATTCTTACTCTTAAATTATTAATAACTAAAGAGCACAGGTTGTGAGATTATTTTTTTTTTAATTTGTTTATCTTCTAAGAGAGATATCAACACCTTTATAACTCCAAAATGGTTCATTATCAGGTGGTAATATATTTACCTGAAAAGGGACAAGTTTATTCTCCTGACTGCTGCTACTGCAATGTTGAGTAAATTCTCTAAGCATGATATTCTGGAATCACACTTTCTTTACCCTTTTTGCAAAAATGTATCTGTCCTCACAGGGAGCTCTTTTCACCAAACATCTGCATTCAAATCAATACACTTTCATAAAAGTATTTATTACAAGAAAACATCATTTTGATGGACAAATATATCAGTGAAACTCCGTAATGTTATTTCAAAGATCCCCAAGTTATCATAGGAATACAAAAAGGATTTCATCAATATTAACAAAACGACTTCCAGTACTGTATTTGAGAAAATCTAAAATCACCAACTTGCTTATATTTTTTACCTGTGCTTTCTGTGATGTCAATGGCACACCTCAAAAAAAAATACTACACCATTTTTCCTATAAAATATTTAAAAGAAAAACTATACATTTTAAAGCTTACAGAACTATTCTGCATTCATTGCTGTAAAATAGCCAAAATACAAAACTGCTAGAGATGTGGCAAGATTTTATCTTAAAAAAATACCTTTATATTGCCCATATATACTATAAAACAGTGTAAAATAAATGCTAAATAAAATTATATTTGTAAGGTCTTCCATAATTTCATATTTTGACAATCCAACCCTACTTTTTTTCCCCTCTTAAAGAAGAAACAGTGTTTATTATAGAAGATAAGACTCAGTAGCATTGCACATAGCAGATATCACAAATTATTTACAAGCAGATCATTTTACGGATCTCCCATTGTTCTGGTAATACAATGTGATGATCCTCACTATTTCATTTCACTAATTCATCACTTTATGGAAACCCATTTGGCAACAAACAAGGCATCTACCCAACAGTGTCATGCTTAATTTTGACAACTTCCCTCATCTAATACATGGAAACATTAGAAAGAAAATATCCTTCACCTTTAAAATGACTTGTAAAGACACAGAAGTGAAATTCATTCTCACAGGCCGAGCATATTTGCACGTGGCCAACAGCCAGCACCATTCCTGCAGAGCATCGGGCTCTCCCAGTGCATTTATGCACTAGTCAAGGTATGGGAACACCTCTGGCACCAGCTGGAGGACACCAAGACACAGCACTGGGACAGGGAACAAAGCTATGGAAGATCCTACACAGGTCAGACAGGACAGTCTTTGAAATTTCAGCTATAACTGCTGGGATAATGATCCCATTACAGAGCAGAGGGATGTGTTTTGTCTCCAAATGGTGAGATAAAACTTAGTAAGTGGGATGGGGCATGGAAACCAAAGACTTTCCCACCCATATCCATGCCAGACACATCCAGACAGAATGAAAACGTGTCTGATAGCCTACAACAGCACCTGAGTTTACCATGTTCATCTCACTTTGGGAAGAGAAGGCGATAGCTGTGTTACATATGTAGTAATAATTGGCAAATACTGAGCTTTCGTAATGGACTCCACAGGACTCATTGGTTTTGCTTACAGCCAGTATGCTTCACCACCATACTTTCAAGATACTTCATTACCCCTGCTAGTTCCAAGCCTAGTGGTTTTTAGGTATATGTCATTAGCCTGACTGCTGCCCAAATCTACCAGCACAGAGCTCTGAGCAGATAACTATTACAGATGAATTTAGAGTGTCAGCTTGCAGAACGAGACAGCCCTCACACGCTTTTCTCAGTCCCATTGCATTTGCTCTGGGGGTGCGTGGCTTATTAACACTGAACAATAAAGGTCATTTATATCTTGAAAGACATCAAAACAAGACCTGTTTGGGGAGACTTGGGTAGAAGTTCTCACATGCTTTACAAACGCAGGCCAATATGCTGTGAGCAGGTCACACCATGTCCCCTTCAAGAGCTAGTCTTCAGAACCACATGAAACAGCTCATCAACACTTTCAGTTGAAATCAAACCCACGCTAATAGCAATTGCACACATGTACCATCATCCTAATGCACGCAGAAATGACAAACAGTGACTGCTAATGAACAAGCAGCAAAGCCTCAGGTAGCTGGATTCTGACCCACTTACATTGGTTTTTTTTCCCTGACTGACACCAGAAAACTGCACACCAAGTTCGAAGGACAAAGGGAGCCTGGCAAGGCTGGATACCTGCACTGCAGTGCTTGGGCACATGACCACAGCTTGCAGCAGGGTGGTAGGATGCATCAGGGCTGAGGAGAGCAGGGGTGAGCTGACCCTCCTGGCTCCCCTCATCCCATTAGCAAATGCATGGTGAGAAAGGGTGGCTTTCTAATTCCATCATACTAGAGAGTGTGCCAGGCTAGATACTCACATCTGCCACATCTCAAGATACAAGAAAACACATTGTCTATTTTGTTTTGGTTTTACAGGAAACAATATGGGGTTTAGCTCCAAAACAATATGGCAAAAGAACAATATTCAGTATGAGCATCCACATAGTACTGGGCACACTTAACACCTTTTACAAATAACAGCATGGCTTCATTAATTGTTTCCATGTCATCCAGTTGCTGGGACAGACAAGAAGGAGCTCTCCATAAATGCATACAGTACAACCCGGCACTCGCCTGTATCTGAATTAGAGCCTTATTGCACCAGTTTGGTGATACAAATGGTTGCTCCAAGACTCTTTGGAGCCTTTGTGAAGAGGCCACACTCCTCCACCTAGAGAGGAGCTGCAGCAGCAGCCAGCTGGCCGAGTGACTGGATGTCTGCCAGGGTGGCTCGCCTCCAGTGCTTCAGTCCCTGGAAGCTTTGCAGCAGGAAGTAGCTGGCAGACCATCAAGGATAATGCTTTTTGTTTGGTGAAATTAAAAAAAATAATAATAAAAAGACAATTCTTGCTAAACGTCATAAAAAGCCAGATGATAACTACCTCTATGGCTTTTAAGAGGGACTGATAACACTCTGCAATAGATGACATATTGGTCACAAGGCCACTACATCATATAGCAGTTTTGATCCGGGGCTGCTCTGTGCAGCCAGCATGCTTCGCAATTTTCCCACATCCTACACCGGGTAAAAGAATATTTTCAAAATCCCCAAACCTCTTCTACTTTTAACAGTACATCATTAAATTATTTAATAGGTCTTCTCCTTTCTTTCACGTTTGAGAGATTTCTAATTCGGAGACAGGACTGTTACCAGCAGTAAAAGAACAAGGTGTTTTCACAGATGTGTCCGAGGGAAGAAGATTGTCTATGGATTTGGTAAGAGAAAAACCAGTGATGCAAAGAAAACCTCTGCCTTTCAGAGCCTAATCCTTCAAATATCTTAAGGCTGGAAAGGCCCTTTATGATCTCTTAACGTGACCTCCTAAATAATACTGACATAAATTTTCATTTAGACATTACTATACAAAGGCCCTTTAGAAAGTCTTGCAGACCTGTAGGAGTGACAAGTGATAGAGAATTTATTGTAGCTCTCAATATGCTGTTCAAGTGGTTGAATAGTTTCACTGTCAAACACATGCACCTGATTTCTAATCTTCAACTGTCCAGCTTCAGTGTCCAACCATTCCATCTCACAGAGCATACTGTGCTTGTACACCCTGCACGCTGCTCAGTTTAAGCATTGGTTGTAAACCCCTCACGGCTCTTTATGATGTGTCTGGCATAATGGGATCAACATGCTACTACTACTACTACCATCTACTACCATATTAATCTTCTTAACCAGAGCATCCCTTAGGAGCTCACATTCAGGTATTTATCCACCACAACCCTTAAATCCTTTTCATAGTCATTGTTTTCAATTACATTTTTCCTTCCAGTAAGTGTGACTTATGTGTTTGCAGATACCACAGCCAAGGGGAAGGAAGAAAAAAAAAAACCAAAACACACCACAAAAAAACAACTCCTACCATAAATGTCTTACAGACTAACTTATAAGATTGTCACTGAGATCAAATAGCACCTCTCTCCTCAGATAGTACAAGCACTCTATTCTTCCATGTATAAGTCTGGCTTATTGCTCAGTTTCACCTTGATCCAGACTCATATTTTGATAGACTTGGAAGTGAACATGCATACGTCTAACAAGATGCGACATTAACCTTTAACATTTTCTTAAGCAGCAAAGGTAACATTTGTTATAAAGGCCTCTCCTGTTCCCATTCCTCACTGAGCATGAATGTACATAATCCCATCCACTAAAATATCATGTAGAAAGGTAGACTGAATTTATCTCTGTTGCAATGGCCAGATCTTGAGATTACTTTAGGTTTCCCTGTGCTTCATACTCTTGAGGGTATTTAACAGAGGGCTACCAAAGGGTACATTGGAGAGGAGGAAAATCTCCAGCCTGCTGGACCTATACCCATCTCTACTTGAAGATTTTGATGGCTTATATTTAAGAAACATCACTCAGTAGGCAAGCCAGAGAGGAAAGTACACCAAGTTATAACATCACCATGCCCACCAGCATATAAGCTATTTTGGCTGTGAATAGAGAGAGGGCTCCAGAGACTGCACTGCTTTGAATTCTGCATTGCCTGTCCCCTGACTTGCCATGATATTCCTTCTCACAGTCAAGAGAAGAGCTGCTGTGGTGGCACTTCCCATGCTCACTTACAGGTGGAAGAAAGCCACAAAGTGCTGTGGGTGTTTTTTTGTCATTTACAAATACCCTACTGCTACACACAAAAGAAGCAGAAACACATATAATCAAAAATCCAGGAAAAACCTCACATGCTGCAAAATATAATGCACTGAAAATCCATAGGTATTACTATGGTTACTAATCCATAGATAACTAATATCTCCTGTCTTTTCTTATTTTGTGGGTTTCTCTGTTGTGCTTTATTCACATGAAGAGTTCAATAACAAATTATCCTTAATTTACTGCTACTAACGATGTAGGCAATTTTTGGCCCCAAGGCTGCTGCCTTAACACAGGCAAAACACTTAGTGAAACAGACAGAAGCTTTGCCTAGGTAAGGATGGCAGGATTAGGCCCACTTTATTTTACAGTTATTTATTACACGGTGATAATTAACACAAGGTAGACAAGCTCATTTGTTTGGCAACAGCAACCCTGGTTGAAGCTTACCATTAAAAAGTGCTGAGCATAAATAGTAGGAAAAAGTGCTTACACAACAATAAGAAAATGTATGATTGTGTATTCTATCACATAGCTTAAAAACTGCAGGTTAAGCAAATTACCACTGGCACTATGTATTCATAATTCTGCCCATCACCTAAATGAATGATCAGGTATGAACCTTTCAATTCTAGCTGCATTTCTTTCTAAATACCTTACTATTTAGCAGCCTAAAGGGAGCCAACACATCAGTAGCACCTTCTATGCACTGTCGAGTCCCAGCTTGAGCACACCAAACTCTGAGGCCTTTTGAAATCTTTGAAGACAATCATACATAAGACAGTTTCTATATTGCTGGGCTGGCTAGCAATACCGAAGCACAAAACAATATTTCAAGCTTTCTGATACACATGTGTCACCTCTATGTGACAAATAGCTTGTATTAATTAGGCACTAGACTTGGTGAGATTGCTGTTATTAACTGAGAGAAGATGGGTTGAATTTAATTGTGTGTGACATCAAAGTCAAGTGACTGATATTTCAAGCATCATTTAAAATGTTTGATATTGGAGTCATTGTATTCACATAAAGACTGTCTAAAAATATAAAGGAGAATGATGAGAGAGGAACTGAAATGCATTCATACAATCCATCTTATGAAGTGAATTTGATGTAATTTTGCTTGCATTTTTGACCCAGTGTTGACAATATTTATTTAGTTAGTTGTATAAAATTATTACTTTGAAGAACAGTTTATTTTTCTCAGCACTAATTTTGGAGACAGATGGAATGGTTTGTATTGGTTCCAGCATCAATGTTCTCAGAAATGTGGACATAAGAAGGGGAAAAAAAAAGACACAACAAAACATAAAGGATCAGCTTGCACTGGGATTTGCTTTATAGCCATTAATAAACACTATTTGGAAAATGTTTACCTAAGAAAAGCAGACTGCACATTATTTAAGAAGACTTCCTAACAGCTTGAAAAAAAGACCAGGGAAAAGAAGAGGAAGCTATATTTAAAACTGCATATGAAAATATATTTAAGGAGTAAGAAGAGCATGTTATTGTACTATGGTACAAAGGTACAAATAGTAACTACGTCACCCTCATCGGGATGTGAGGAATGTTGTTTTAGGGTCTAATGCTTCTCTCATTTAACATGCTGGCCAAAATCCTCTTCAGTTTGATGGGGCAGAATCAGATCTGTGATGTAGCATGATAATGTATATGGTGTTTTGCTAAAAAGTGGGTCAATAAACAATTGCCCCAGAGGATTCTTGCCTATAAAGCTTCTGCATTGTACCATGTCCTTTCAGTTCTTTCTTTAAAAATAAATAAAATAAACCACTTGCTTATTCCACACTCACCATAAAACATACAAAACAACCCAACTGAAATCAGATTAACTAAACCATAATGCATTGCAATCTAACAGGTATCTCCTAGCTATTCCCAAGCAGGGAAATCTGGCATGCATGACAGACAAAAGTAAATATTCGTGTTTTCACAAACCAGAAAGACAACCTGCCCCAGTGCTGCCCTACACCCATACACTGTGGGGTGAGGGGGGAAAGTCAAGGTACCTGGAGGTCCCCTTCCCCACTGCAGTCTAAGAACCAGCAAGAAGGTCAGAACATAAAATCAAATATATACACACCTTTTATGTATATTTAAAAATCAAATTACATCCATATGTATGTAGAGTGCATGTATATGTGCTTTTGCATGTATGGAAATGTAATTCTATACATTAATTATCAGTCTCAGAACTAGTACTCCTGTAATCACAGGCTCAACCAAGACTAGCAAGTGCATAAGAAGGATAAAACCTCATCTGTGGTGAGACTCAGGTTCTCAGAACTACGTCCTCCCAAGGAGGGCATACTCTAGGCTGATCTAGCAAACCGTTTAACCATGTGCTTGTTGTAAGGACCAATTCTGATGGGGGAACAGATGTGCATCAAGCCAAAGGCATAAATATCTTAGCAGTTGTGTAGGTAGAAATCCCAATAGCTGATGGATAAACTCCAGTTCTGCGAGATAGCAATTCTGCCTCATTTCTCCTGTTCTTCGCAGCAGTGGACCAAAAATCCTCTCTGAACTTATCAAAATTCTCTTGTCCTCAGTGGGTTTACAAAGGTGCGCCTTTCCCTTACTCTGCACAGGATTGGCATTAGCCTCAGGCTTTAACTAATCTTCTGCTAAGAAAAAATTAATTATTTCATTGTAAAGCAAGTAAAATAACCTAGTGTGCAAGGCAGGATTCTATCTTTTGCAGTTGTAAAATCAGTTTAAGCATAACTGATAAAGTAATTTAAGTAACCAAGCAGATTTTTTTTCTATATATGAATTGTTCACAGAAATAAGCTCTAAATTCCTTGCAATCGTTTTTTTTGCTATTAGGAGCTATTTAGAGAATCATTACAACCACCTCTCAGTACTCTGTCCTTCATCTGACAGATGATCACTGCTAACACTTAATATTTCAAAGAAATCCATACAGTGTATTCCTACTTTTGATAAATTTTGATTAAATTTGCAGAACTCTCTGAACTGAGTTGCAGTACCACATGTGCAAATTAAAAATGAACTCTACAAATATTTTCAAAGGTGTTTAAAAAGTCACTGTTTCCGCAACCATCCCTTCCAAAAAGCTCATCTGCCTAGAATAATATTCAGGTGAAGCAAATATTAAGGAGTGTGAGTATAATCAAAACAAGTTTGGTTAAAAATGCAAACAGATGTCTGAGGGGTTTGTTTTGTTTCCTCTATCCAGCTTGCATTGAAACCTGCAGAGTTTGAAATGGAATTAAAAATAAAATAAAAAGAATAATAATTATTCTTCCATTTGCAGTAGAAAATTTAAAACTAAAGTCATGTTTAAGTTCTGAAACCACTGAAATCAATCATTCCTTATGAATAATACTTCGGGGCTTGTTGGTTATGTGATTAAAAAAACAAACAAAAAGAGTGGGGCAGGAATTGTCAGAGAAACAAGTTCAACCAATATAAGCCCATGTCCCAATACATACATATGTTTAAATATAGCTCTGCAATTGAGACTTCTGTACAAACTTTGTTCTGTAATTAAGACTTCTCATTATACCCACAAAAAAGAAAAAGTTATCAATCAAATATTATTCTTCATCTGTCTTCAGAAAAGTGATGAAAACCTTAAGGCAAGGTAGTGCTACTTCTCCTTTGAAGTACAAAAAATATGTTTATGTATCAAATTTGACTGTGACATAAAAGTTTCCTTTATAGAACATAAGCCTATTTTACTTGGTCTTTAAACTTTACTTGTATGTTGTTGGCTGGAACGTGACCTTTTTGGAACTGTTTCTCAACCATCATTTCAGTAGCTAAAACATCAGTAGCTGCATTTTGAACGGCTTCCAGTCAGCTTGTCTACCTGTCTGCTGTGAAAGTGTGAGCTCACTACACTGCTGCTACCCTACAGTGCCCTAGGCACTATTTCTCTTTCCTGGCAAACACACACAACTTTCAATTTTTGCAACCATTTGTAGTTCACTGGCAGATTTATTGACCAGGAAAGTTCATGTCTCCTCTGTGCTGCCCAAATAGGCTCTGTTTTATTTTGTTTTGTTTTGAGCTGGGCTTCTACCTGACCTCCAATGTTGTAAGAATCATTTTACATCAGCAATTAAATGCTGGAGCAGTTATTTGTATCTTACAATTGTCCCCATTTAGAAGACTAACTGCCTAATTGCAAAGCTTCTAAATGGGTGCAATTGCAAGTTCAAACAGTTGGGCCCACTTGTAATTACGGACACAAAATTGGGCTCACTTATGTTGGAGGTTGCTACTGGAGACATAGGCCACCAACTAAAAATAATGGTTCTTTGCCTGCTTGCTGCTCTGTATTGGTTCATTACAGCATGAGGAATGAAAGGAAAAGTCTCTTGGTGGGGAGACAGAAGAAATAAATACATTAAGACAATTTGAGACTATAAAGTGATCAACGTGGTGCCTAGGACAAATGATTGTAGCTGTCTCATGCCTAATCACCCATTTCACACACAGTTTTATGAACAAGCTTTGTTCCTTTTCACAGCTTTTCTTTTAAGGCAGACAGTGGTAGTGGTCAGAAGACCCAATTCCAGGTATCAGATACACAAGCTGGGGGATGCTACTCGCCATTAAACCACCTGTTGTACCTACATCTTTTTTCCTTCTTTCCACTGATAAGAAAACACCAGCTGGAGGATTTTTCTCCTCTCACATTATCAGACAACACATACAGTGTTACTGCGGTTGGGAAAATTATGGTTAACTCATCCTAACCATAATTGGGAGAAATTTCCTACTGTTTTCTCCCCACTGTAAAAATATTTTTAGTGGCCAAAGGACCTGTTTCTACAGGTAAAGGCTGCTTTTTGGTGCCATCATAATCTCCTACACATGTCTGGTGCTCTCCCCAAGGCATATTCCGGGTTTAATAACAAGAGCACAGCCCTACGGACACATGCACCCAAGCACACACAAAAGCAGGTTGTTTACCAACTCTTCATTACCACTTCTTAGCACCATGGCACAACTAAGAAACAGCTCCACCGCATCCATGTGAATTGCTTCATCACAGTCTACTCCAACCGGTGCGCCTAATCAGCCGCCGAGCATGTCAAACCACTGCTGTTCAGCTCATCGGCTGATGACATGAGACACATCTGGGCAACGGAACAAAGGGAATATTCTAAACATGCTTATGCTAAGAGGAGAATTAATATTCATCCCCAAAAGGTGCAACTGCCAGCCCAGAACAGCAAATACAATCGACTACCCTACAGTACTGAGGTCTTGGTGATCAGATTCTCCCAAATCCATCGAAATCAAATTACATTTAGTGAGAATGTGGCCATTGAGACAGACACTCAGGTAAACCAGAAATATATTTAAATATAATTGCCCTTTTTTTTCCCCCAGCATCACACGTGCTGCAGAGTGCATCTATTTTGTGTAGATTCAACAAATGATATTTTAATGTACATACATAATTTATTGAGCAGGCAGTAGACTTGGCTGAATGAATGTCAGCCATTGAAGATCCAATATGGTGCATTTTCACGCTTATTACTTAGTACAATAGCAAAGAAGGAAACATTTAACATATTTATGAATTTGAAATCTCTCTCAAGTTCCACGGTGTGGGGCTATCAGAAATGTTATCACATTTCTTCTTCTATATTCATGATGATGAGTAAGTTAAGCACTTACTGTGTATTTTTCAACTTAGAAAAAGGTTTACTTATCACCTGTGCTATTCTTGCACTACTGCGAAGTATTGCTAACAAACATCATCTACTATTATGTCTTGCTCATAGTTCCTTTTTATCTTGCATAGCAAGGATAAGATGCAGTGTCTTTCATACTTGGATATTCTAATGCATCCAACTAATTTCTGCCTATCCTGCTTAAAATCATAATGATTAGATGAAACATATCTAGTGGTTTCAGTGCCAAAAAAATCATTTTTAACAATAGGTCTATGATAGAACAAAATTATTAGCCAAACATTTAAAAATAGCCACAGTACCTTTTTTAGGCATCTACAGTCTAAAGTTTCGATTGCACATGTGCCTCATGATTGAAAAGGAATAGGAGTTTGGACTCCATGATCCCATTCTTGGCCCTGCTGTTCTCATTAAATATTTCACTGGTTGCATTACTCCAATTTAAAAGTTTCCTATTACTGTGGTTGCTCCCCATAAACAAATTCTTGATTTTAGACAGCAAGAGCAGAATCCATGACCTGCAATAGACACCCACACTAACCTGTC
The DNA here is from genome assembly GCA_027560015.1 of Chloroceryle amazona. Lineage (NCBI taxonomy): Eukaryota > Metazoa > Chordata > Aves > Coraciiformes > Cerylidae > Chloroceryle > Chloroceryle amazona. The sequence goes on along the minus strand of JANHFX010020378.1, from coordinate 64,398 downwards.
CCTTAATACACACCCACAAACTCTCAACTCGCTCCTCATCCGCCCCCAGACAGGGCTCAATACGTTCCAGTTGCTCTCTCACATAAAGAGCAACTTCACCAACTCGCCTTGCTGGCCTGTCTTTCCTAAAAAGGACATAGCCATCCATGACCACATTCCAGCCATGTGAGCCATCCCACCACATCTCTGTAACTGCCACCAGATCATAACCCCTTGACCACACACAGATTTCTAACTCCTCCTTTGTTCCCCATGCTGTGTGCATGGGTGTACAGGCATTTCAGGGAGCGAGCTGAGCATGCTGATTTCACCCTAGGGGGGTGGGAGGCCTTCATTAATATGAGCACACTGCCCCACTGATGCAAACCCAGCTACTACCCCATTCCCCTTCAAATCTAGTTTAAAACACTGCGAATGAGCCCTGCTAAATCTTGTCCTAGAACCCTATCCCCCCTGTGAGTCAAGACTTTACCACGTATTACCATCAGGTTTGGTGTCTTATAAAACCAGCCATGATCCAAGAACCCAAAGCCCTGCTTGTAGCACCAGTCTGAGAGACTGGGTCCTTCTATTCCATCCTGTGTCATCACCCGTAAATGGAAGGAGGAAAGAGAAAATAACTTGCACCCCAGACTCTTTCACCAACCATCCCAAGGCCTTGAAGTCTCTCTTCATTCCCCTCAGACTATAGGATTCAGCTTCCTCCCCACCCACCTGGAAGGTCAGTAGCAGGTAATAGGCTGATAACCGCACCAAGCTGGGCAGTTTCTGGCTATATCCCTGATTCAGGCTCCGGGCAGGTTACAGACTTCCCTATGATGAGGGTCAACTTTACATATTGGGCCCTCTGCTCCCTTTAGAAGCAAGTCTCCAAAAACTAGAACCCTTTTTTTTTTTCCTCCCTTGTAGAAGAGGCTGTTATAGGGCTGGAAGGCTTCTCTGACCATGGTAAGACCTCTGGCATAGGATGCCTATCATCCACATCCCCATTAGCCTGGCTGCCTTCCAGCAGTGCCTCATCTATTTCCCAGAGGCACCTGGAGAGGGGAGCAAGGACACTCACCCTCTGCCACAGCCGTCCCTACCTTCTTCAGAAGCTCTCTCTGGGCTCTCACATCCCTTTTGGTGGGTGCCAGGAGCACGGGCTTTTTCTGCGGGGTGGACACCATTGCTCTTTACCCAAGCGGGTAAATTTTTCAGCATCCCTCCCGCCTGCCACCGACGCTTTTGCCAACTTACGGCTGCGGCCGCCGCACTCTGCGCAGGCTGAGCCCCTCAACAGGATGAGGCGAACCGGCTGCTGCCCGCTCGGCGAGCGGCGGAGCCCTCGGGGCTTTTACCGCCCGGCCGGCTGCGTTCCCAGGGGCCCGCAGGCCGCGGCCACCTCGGCACGAGCGCAGCCTGAGCGCCGCTTCCCGACTCGATGATCTCAGAGGTCTTTTCCAGCTTCAATGGTTGTGTGATTCTGTGATGATACTAAACTGGGAGCAGTGG
>JANHFX010020378.1:17853-62804 GCA_027560015.1 Chloroceryle amazona | reverse complement strand
ATCTTGATTGCAGCTACAGCTTCGCATAAGAGGTTAAACTTTACAGTGAAGCTGTAGGAGTACAATTTTCAGAGATACCCTGGCCTCGCACGCGAGGGATGGCGACGGCTGCCGGGTCTCCCCTCCCTGGCTCCGGGATCCCCCCGTCCACCTCAACGGCAAGTAGCCCTTGGCCACAGGGTGCCGCCGCCTCGTCGTTGCGGTCTGAGAACAGCCACCTAGACTTAAACTAGTGACCAGAACTAGAGGTGCTTACTTCTATCAGCCTAAGTGTGGCTCAGGCACGGTGATTTCAGTTCAGAGAAGACATCTCTCCATCCGCCCTGTAAAGTTAGGCTTCAGAGATGAATCACGTTCCCATTCCCAGTGCTGAGACGCCTTTGCCTTAAGGAAATTTCAGGAGGAATTGCGTGTGCTTAATGTCCAAACTACAGCAGCCACATTTGCAGGCCATCTCTGCACTTAGTACCTCCTATCGCTCTCATTAGGCACCTGGAATCTGACCCGTATCATGGAGCAATCACTGCCGCTGTGGTTCACAATGGTGGCACATCTACCCTGCTGAGATAAAGCACCTATTTGGACCTCTTTGGCTCTGAAGATTCACTGGAGAGGAGAGCCCAAGTGTTTCTAGAGAGTGGGGAAGAAGAAAATTAGCCTTTTAACAGGCTATCATTAGGTTAGCAGCATAATATAATAATTTTTTTGTCCTTGACAACTGATTTGCACAAGGTAGAGGCAGCACAGGCTGTAGCAGGTTAATATGTCCCGTGTCCCCACGGAACTGCTTGAGAAGCAATGCCACCTGGGGAAAAGGTGTCCCCTTGCTCCCTTGGGCTGGTGTGTGGAAAGCCCCTGGAAAATTTTCAACCTGATTTGCTTTCTGTTTTCCTGATAATTTAGTGATACTAAAAGAATGGCAAGGGGAAAAAAAAGAGCCTTTAAAGGGCTGAGGATTGGAGTTTTATTTCCATTTCCCTGGCTAGGGAAACCACCCACTAGTTTATGTAGCCCTTAGGCATCCTCTTCCCTGAATTCATCCTCACAGGACACCATTGCTTACATTTTTTTTTGTTCTGTATAGGTTCTTATACTGCCCTCATCACCGTAGTAGTAGAGTGCCTTCCAGTAGTGCATTATGCGATGTGACTAACATCTGTGACAACCAAAGCGGGAGGGAAAAACAGTAAAGGCTCCAGTAGCTTTCCCCCTACATAGCATTTTCACTTTCCAACACTAATAACTTTCTCTCTGTGCATACACAGCTAGATTGTCGCAGTCATGTTTGTAGCAGATCGGCAACATTTCATTCTCTCTGATGCTGACTTTCTCATTTTAATAAGGCGGTGCAGGGATCACTCTCCTTTATTTTATTCACTGAAATGCAAAAGGGTGGAAATTATTTTTCACTTATATATAAGAATATCAGCCATGACCACAAAAACATGGTGAGGTAGCCTTTACTAGTAGCATAAGCCACAGGCTTCAGAAAAAAATAAATGAGTTAAGACACAACATTAAGCACTGGCTTCAGTGTTTGGGGAAAGTTTTCAGTACCAGACTCAGCTTCACAAGCCTTGGGGTGGAGGTTAAAGGGGCACCGTGTTCCCCAGCAGTGACAACTGAATATCTCATTGCAAGGGAACTCGCATATGGGAACAATATGCCTGCAAATCTTTTAAACGTATGCAATTGCTTTGCCAGAGCAATTGATATGTTGTGGAAGAAACATTGCAGGGCAGGTGGTTGCTGTGAGATGACCCCACACTTGGGACCAAGAGCAAGATGTGAGGTCAGAGGTCAAGTGTGACTTTGTTAGAACCAAAAAATACGGTCACCTCACCACTGCTGCACACCCTGCAGCAGTCATTGCTGCTGAATGCCACACAGGTTGTGGAGGAGTTTGGCTGCTTTTTAGTGGCGTGATACAAAGCAATTGGATTTACTATTAATTTTCTGATTGCCTTAAATGTGGTGTTAGCAAGTATTTCAAGTTTGTATGCAAATATGAAACAATATTCTTTGGTGTCTTAGGCGTGCTAGTTCACTGAGAGAATGAGAAGGATATCATGAAAGCAACTGGAAAATCATTTCAAATACATAATTTAAATATTAAACAATCCTTTTGGCATTTGCACTCATTCTGAGCTGGTTTTGCATCAGAGATTATTCACCTGACATTTCAGGGTTCTCCTTGACTCTAAGAAACCCTAATGGAAAGTTAACAATTTTGGGGTGGAGAGCACAGAGAACGAATGTTTCGCTTGAGTTTTGGGGGTTCCCTCCCAGGTACCAGGCACTATAGATTTAGGAATCATCTAGGTAGTAACTGACCTAGATTAAAACATAATGTAAGGAATATTGTAGGGAAAACTGAGAAGGTTTTATTGATTTAAAAATTCCTTTCCTTTCTAAACTCTTTTTTTCTGACATCCTTCCAAAGGATCCCAGAATATTTCACAAAATTTATATAAACATTCCAGGATGGAGTGCAAAAGCTGATTAAGAGCATATGCAGTAGCAACACAAAACCGTGATCGGGATGGGAAATGGAGAATACTAGGCTTGATCTTGCCTCAAGCAAAATGTCCAATAGCAATGAATTCAATTCAGAAAGAGGGACAGAGCACAGATGTTCAGACCAGAAGACAAGCCAAGAAAGGCTTAAAAGATCACCAGCTACAAGACATTTCATAGAAAGCACGCTGTCTTATTGCTCTGTAAGCATTATCACACAAGACAATGCAGACTCTAATTTAAACAGTCAGAAGGAAAGATCCTTAAACTGAATGCCAGTTGGCTACGATAACAAGTATGTATTGCTGTTCTGACAACATTCACTGTGTTAAACTGTGCTGTGAAGTAATTATCCTAAAGACTCCGGAACCCCAAAATAAATAGCAAGTCAAAGAATCCATTAATATACTTCTAGGACAACAAAGCCAGAAGGGGAACGTAGGAAAACCATAATAGCCTGGCCAAAGGGAGGTGAATGCAGTTTCCTTCCTGTGCAGCTTGTCCTGCTGTGGCTGTGCTCCAAGTGCACTTCTGCAGCACCTGGCCAGGTCTGAAATGCCAAAGGGTACCAACGTATGAGTAGCAACCTGTGTTACCTCGTTGGAATCACTGGAGATATACGTGTGTACGCAGGACCAAAATATTTGTATTGATGTTGGGAATATTTGCAAAAATCACAAATTTGTCATTTCCAAAATGAAAAAGATTTACACCAGGCTTTCCTGATGCAGACACACTCATGGCTCAGTGAAAACTTTCTAATCAGAGCCATGCTATATCAGCTTCCAGCTGTTCCATGGCTAGTGGATGCAAAGATAATGCAGGCTACAGGATCCCAGCCTACAGTCCTGCTATCAGAAAGTCATGGGTTGTGGGGAAGAACAAGGAGGAACCTCTATCCAATTGCTATCACTTTTACTTCTAGTATAACACAGAGGGTAAAATGTGCGGTCACACATGCAGATTATTTCTCTAATTGTTACGTCCATTACAAGATAAAGTAGAATAGGATAAATCCTCCATTACACAGGATAAAGTAATTGAAGAAGAATGTACCTATGACACGAAGCCGAGAGAAGTCACTGACTAAGTGACCCATACTTTAATGGGTGTAATACAAAGGTCAGGACAACTACGAGAAAATCTCCCATGATTTTTACAGCTGCTACGATAATGCAAACTCAGTATAATCAAGTGGTTGGAGCAATGGCCATGAACCTAGGAAAATGAGTCCACTTCTCTGCAACATATCTGTTCAGTCTCGTGTTTAATCCACTGCACACTAATATTCATGATAATGAGATTTCCGTTTGCCCAGTGAGCACTGTGATATTGCTGTTCTCACAACAGTGTTTTAGCAGTCTTGTTGAAACTCAGCTTTGTGACAAAGTTAGTGCAGTTCAGTCCAGTAGGATATATTGCCTCTCTTAAATTTTGGTACGTGTAACTCTATAGGGAATTTTCAGGGGATGTTGTTAGATAAAAGTGTATCTGTAAATCAACAGCCTGCTGATTTTGCTTGACGGCTGTTCCAGAAACAGAACCTTCTTTGGGTAGCTCAAAGGCAGCAGAACCTAACACTTCACCCCAGCCACTTAATATCTACCTCTATTATAAAGTTGGTCCAGTGAATAAACATGCCACCCATTTTATGAAAACTTAATCTAAGTACATACCTCAGTCATAAGCATAACCTGACAAGAGCTTCTCTTGCTGGTTCCTCTATCCATCTATCAATGTTAACAATGCCAGGTAACACCCACAGGCTCTTTAGATAAACAAGTGAGAGATGTGGGCCATGATTCATAATTATGTGCTTCACTGAAAAATACTTTTCATTACCTTCATGCTTGTGCTTGCCCTGTGCATTGTGCCACGATATTTATCTCTCAGTGAAGATGGCTTGACACAGGGTGCTGGATCGTAAATGTGGGTACAAATAAAATTTTATGCTACATTGTGTCTATCACCTGCTTTAGCCAGAGAAATTAATCCTTCTGTAAATAAGTCACTGTAATGTCTTGTGTTGAAGCTGCGATGTATGGCAGTTACCAAGACTGGCATATCAGCTTGCATGTGCCAGGTGATGGTGTACTTCTCCCAGCTATGCATTTCTTCTAGGATTTCTGGGTTAAGAAAGAAGGCAGCATAAGCATTGAGCACAGAGTCAGAATACCTTTGAAGGCATGCATGACAAGCCTCAGTGTTTATTTTATGTGCTTCAGATGGCATTTTAAACTGGTTTCTTTCCCCATTCAGTGTCTCTGTAACACCTAGATAATTCTCTTCTGCAGATCCTTACTGCTTTTTGGTTAGCTCAGAGAGCAATGCTGATCTTTCCCACCTAGACTGTAGCTATCATGCAGTGCCTGTCATTCTCATACAGATCAAAAAGGATTTTGCAGGCTCTTATCCTTGATCCACGCCTTATATGTCAGTGTTAAACAAATGCTTCAACTGAGAAATGCCCACTGAACAGGCATCAGCACCATCAACCTAAAAGGTCCCAAGGTATATGGGGCACTGCTGAGCAATGCCTCTGAGAGGGAGTCCCAGCCACCAAGTCATCAGCAATTGCTTCCTGCAGCTCCTGGCATTTTTGCTAGAGATCATCCATCCAAATAGTGACCTCCACAAGCCTGCATAACTCCTAAGCCCACAAGATTGTAGTGTATGCACAAATGTTAGGGTTTCTTTTAACAAGGGAATTCAACATGTGATGTTGAATGTGAAAGGGTCTTCTGGAGAAGGTTTTTCACCCTCAGCCTGAAGTTAACTAATGCCTCTAATTTAACTTTTTCATTTTATCTGGATTGTAAAAAAGTTTCTGAGTTTATGTTAAAAGCTGATACAGGCAACTGAGGAGAACTGCGAGTTGACACGATATGAATCCAATGCCCAAATTTGTCACTGCTAAAAATCTCCCTGAAGAAGTCAAGGAGATCTAGAAAATTTCTATCACTGAGAACTTGTCCACAATGGCAAAGCTTTTTGGGGGAGTCCAGAGTATAACTGCTTAGAAAAATGTTTTTCTCTCCTCACCCAGTCCACTATCAGCTCTGCACTTATCAGCAAACATAAACAGGAGTTATTACATGCTATTTCTGTTACAGTAAATCATTTAGAAATGTGAAATGACAAAGTAGCCTCAAGTGCATGCTTAGGTGCTTTGCTGAATAAAAGCTTTCATATAACATGTAAAATAATCACAATACTCCACTTCAAAAACAAGATACTTACAAAAAAGCCATCTATCGTGTTGTTCTAAGAGCTAATCTCACATCCTCCTCAGTCATTACAACAAAGTCATAATAAGATGATATGTCAAAATATTTTTAAAGAAATTATAGGAAAATAATTCAATCTTCAAGTTTATGTTATTCATAAACCTAAATGCTTATATATTTTGTTTAAAAACACAAATAAAACTCATTATGCCTCTCTTTAGTTTGGCAGAATATTAAGAAAAAAACAAACAAACAATCTCTAAAGAACTGGGGAAAAATGATACAGCTCTCCTCCTCCAGTTCAAACAAGTCAGATTGAAGGTACTTACTGGTGTGAGTGTTGTGATCCTACTGATGTGATTCTGCAGTTGATCATATGCAGTTCATCAGAAAGGAAAAATCAAAGGCTCTAGTCCTACCAAAACTTAGGGAAATGTCTGTTTGATTATGCTGCTGTGAGCAGTCTTATTTAAATCAATGGAAACACACACAGACAGAAAAACCCAACAAATTCTTGAGAAATTCTGTCCCTTGTCAAGATTTTGTTTTCCTCCAGTTTCTAGTTGCTCAACAACGAGAGGAAAGGAAGTATTAAAAACTACCTGTAAAGTCAGTGCAGTATATAAATCAAGGGGAACACCAGGTATGTATAGTTCTTCATGTAACTCATTCTTTTTTTCTAACTCCTGCTCAGAACTACTTGGATTTTAATTACAGTTTGTTCATTTAGCTTCATATATCCTGATCTATGTTTGTATTTAAGGCTATTTAGCATCCCCTCAAAACACTGAGGGTTTCTGATGACATAATCAAGCACAATAATGACCTCAGAACCAAGTGTTTGTTCTGATAAGAACCCAGTTTTCTCTGAGGCTTTCTGCAAATCTCTCATTTCTTCACCTGGTGTGACAATTTGACTCTTTTTTTTACTTACAGCCTCTTACTTGTAACTAGTTGTTGCTTTGCCAGTGATAAAATAACAACTTTTCAGTCTTTGCCTCTATTGCTCCTAGGTCAGCCTGATCTGTATATAAAGAATGAAGATAAATAAAATATAAGTGTTCATAAAGAAAATGACCTTTTCTGTTAATAGATCAACTTGTTTTCTTTAAGAAATCCTCTAGACAATGGAAATACACACTAGAGTAGTGCTTCTGATGCTGATATTAAATTAGTAACTCTTTCTCCTTCCAATTTAAAATAGAACTGGTGCATGACCAACACATTCTTTTCTCCTTGGGAAAGTCTGAAGACATACCAATGGAAGAGACATGGTGGCTGGAGTCCGAGACATCAAAGGAAGCTTCTTACAGCCCTGCCATCTTTGCCACAGTCCCAAAGCTCCTCCCCCCCCCCAAAAAAAGGGAAAAAAATAACAGAAGCAAGCAAATTTTGTGTACATTCAACTACAGAACATCAAATCCCCTCAGTCCCACCCAACACTATCAAAACAATGAAAATAAGGGGCCAGCTGGGATGATGTCTGCTAGAAAAGCTCTGTTTGCAACACAGGCAACTCTGAAATGTGCTAAGCAGATTCACCTGCCTGTCATTCAATTAAATCTACTTTGCAGAACACCATAGGAATAAGAACTTATTAAACGTTGTTTCTGTTCTAAAGCCAGCCCCAGAAAGCTGACTAAAGCAGCAAAGTTTTCTGCAAGGCGAGATCAGACACGGGAGAAGTTCCTCAACTTTCACACACGCACACCTCACCCATATATAGGGCAGGCTATCCGTAAAATGAAAAGGTAGCACCCGGCCCTGAAACCCCCCGTGGGGAATAAGGGATGAGATAAAAGCGACCTCACCCAGAGCACCCATCTGGTCCATTTTTTGCCTGCATCCCCGAGCCATACACCAGCCCAAGGGGGCAGCCCCCGCCGCCTTTCTCCCCCTCCCCAGCTAGATCGCTACGTTTGCTCTCAAGCAGGAGCTGCAAACCGCAGCTGCGAGAAGCTTACAGCTCCCCGCCTCTCCTCCGCAGCCTCCAGCGGCACAGCCCGACCGGGGCTCCGCCGGGGGCGGCCGCGGACTCCCAACCGGCGACGGTGGCCCCGCCACCTGCTGCCGCCAATGGGCTCGCCCCCGGCTCCCGCAGCTCGCTCCGCGCCCCGAGGCCGCCGGGGAGCGGAGGTTTAAGCCCCCCCGCTTTAGGTTTAATACTCTTAAAGGTTTCGGTTGTTCCCAGCCAGCGTTCTTCATGCAAAGGTCCAGACAGAGGGTGGAGTGATCCCTAGAGAAACAACGCGTGGCGCTGTCAAATGTTTAGCATTAACATGTGGAGCAAAAAGACATTTGGGGTTCTTCTGCTTCACTCCCCCTTCTAAAAATCTGGTTTTGTTTTTCCCCGCTCCCCCTCCTTCCTTTTGTCTAGGGTCTCATCCACTGAAAAAATAAAAAAGCCCTACTTCTTCAACTCTACTTTCTCCAGACAGGTTTGGTTCCCTCCAAAGCCTCTGTGATTAAACACACAGTAAATAGTAATCAGGCCAAAATTCTCTAAGCCTGCGACTTTTTTGATGCCAATAAATCCCACTGCACCTTTCTCTTCAGCTGCCCTCAATTTCCTTGACTCTTTTAAAGCTGTCATGTACATCTGGACCTGTATCCCTCTTCCACTGCAATATTTTCATTCTCTTGAAGATTTCTCTCTGAAAAACTGCACACCATGAAACCTATATGTTTTCTGAAATCTTTGAAGCAATTTAAAAATTTGATTGCTTTTTTCTGTCTTTTTTTTTGGCTGCAAATCCTCAACCTGGAAAAAAAGCGCTTCAAAATGGCAAAGATATTGATGCTTTGGTTTGAATTTATTGTCCAAAAAAAGGACAAAATTTGAAAATTAAATATATTCTTATACATTTTCAGTTATGGAAAACAAAAGATCATTTTGCTTGACACGTATACACCACTCTGAACCCCAAAATACCGACTGTTATCATTACCAATTGGCAACACAAAAATAAAAAACCTTCCGTGCTGATACGGAAACGGCAGCTCTCCAGCCTGCATCAGGTAATAGAGTTTTTTGGTATCTTTTTGTTCCAGCAGAAGATCTGTTCCACAATGTGTCCAGTACATCTGTGTTTTCTGTCATTCGAGCCAGAAGCACCATGGGGCAGACATGGTCTTTCTTGATCTATTTTTCTGAGCAAGTAAGTATTTAATTTTTTTTTCTGTGGTGCAGAATACAAAGCAGTGTGACATGGTGGATTCTGGTCATTTACCACAGAGGAATTTAGAGGTAGTAAATAATGAAATTTTATTAAATGGAGGCAACCAGGGTGAGTATAAGTGTGTGGTTATAAGCCCCTCTTTTTCCTTGCTCACCAGATCATTACTCTACACAGCCCTTAGAAGAATGAAAGCTTTTGAAATAAACAAAGTGCTGCTGTCAAAAGCAGAATAGTCTAAAGTGCAGAAATTAGGAGAGTAAATGGCACTGGAATTACCATGGAGATAGGAAGGAGATAAAACGTGTATCTAGCAGAATTTGGGGTCTAGCCAGGCATGTATTCTGCAGCAGCTATGTCAGGCAGACAGATTGCTGCCCGTTGCTCTCTGCTGCCCCTACTGATCTGCTGGTGAAGCGGGTTATCTGAGCACTCCCCAACTTTATCAGTCCAAAGAGGGCAGGTTAGTTTAGATAAATAGTATGTCTTTGATAATCTAGTGCGTTTTGAAAAAAATAGGTTAGAGGAAGCTTGTATGAGCAGTGCTACTAGCAGAATCGAAGGGATTTGGGATTCCTGATAACCACCCAGAGACAGGCTGCGGTTACTAATATCTTCCACCAGCACAGCTGAAGCTGGAAGAGCACATCTGTTCACCTCCTGAAGGGGACTAGATTTCTGTTCTCCTAATCCCATTTTCCACTACATATTCAGTCAAAATAGCTCCTAAATGGCTGGAGATCCCTCTGTGCTCAGGGTTCCTTCAGTGGCATTAATTTGGCAAAAGTAGCCGAAGAGAAAAGTGAAAGTGAGTGTTTAGAGCCTGGTCAAAATAGGGTCTATAAACAGCATAGCGGTACATAGCTCCACTGTATCTCATTCTTTGCTGCTCTTAATACTCTGAGTTCTTAAATCAGGGAGCTCCATGCAGCTTTAATTTAGTCAAGGGCCAAGCAGCTATGAATTAAGAAGCCATAGGGCTAGAGCTTCCAGCAATCTGTTCTCTCCCAAATGTCCAATTAGAAGAGATAACACATTCAGAGATAAATTCCTGGCAAGAGCTGAGGATGAGATTTTGCTTGAATCAACAATGTGGTCAACACGTTGAGAATGCTATATGAAAATAATGTAAGACAGAGATCTGAAATGTTTAAACAAGAGATCAGTTGTGGGCCTCTCAGAGGTGGTAAAGGTAAATTATTAAAAAATTTATAATTACATTCATGCCTAATTATTAATAAACAAGGAAGGCTAACAGATGCTGCAGCAGATTTACATTTCCTAAGGAAGCAAGAAGAATTATAGAAGAAAATCAGGATCAGCAAAATTATTAAATCCGGATGCTGGAATGTCTGTAGATGACAAAAAAGCTTTTGTCAAACTATTCAGAAGGAAGCAGTAAAACAACAACAACAAAAAAAAAGAAAGGAAAGAGATTCTTTTTCAAACCTTAGAGGTACTAACAGATTGAAGAAAGCTGACACAACACCTATTGTGAGAAAAGAGATAACAAACGTTTCGAGATTCAGACTCGTGTGCTCACTTCTTATTGATGTCATTCAAGTGACTTCACTGGTATAAAACAAGTTGAGCATGACAACAAATTCATACCTTGTTATCTTTACGAGTAATCCAGATCAATATGGAGGAAACTTTATCAGAAAAATCTAAAAGGTATCACTTAGAAAAATTAACACCAAACCACAGAATAGAAATCATGGCAAGTAAACTTTACAGAAAGCTTGGAAGGAGTAGCAGAGGTTCAACAGGAGCAATTTTGTCCCCAGCTAATTTAAGACCTGAGGAAAGAGCAGTACAATATTCAACACTAGAGTGTGTGATTAGCAAGCAATGTGACAGACAGAAACTACTGGAGGGATAAAGAATTGGCTTTGATTGTTAAGAGACATTTGAAAATGGAGCGAAGATCTATTTCTGGAAGAATATTTCTTGTTTATTTATGATCTGGAAAAAAATCATCACTGAAAAAATTTCTGTGAAAACTTCAGTAATGGATAATAAGACTGACAGGAAAAAAAAGTAAAGTGATAACAGAAACTTGTATAAAACTAATTAATAAATGTCTGGAAAACACAATATTGTGACAACATTAAAGAAAAATGCTTCTTTAAAATTAATTTTTAAACTACCAAACACAAAAAGGAAAGAAGTAGAATCCAACTGAAATCTTCTACATAATTTCTTCAAGCTCAGGATTTTTTTCCAACAAAGAAAAGCACTCAGACTTTTAAGTGCAGCCAGCGTAGCCTGACTAAAATGGAACATTAATGATACTGTGCAGCACTCAAGAAGGCATACTCAGCATCTGTACCTGCCCTTACTTAAACAAATGTGTTACAAGGCTCCATTTACATGAAGACTATTTGGCATTGCAATTTCATCAGCAAGAGCACTGAAGTCACTTTCTGGTTCATCAGCACAGCAGACTGGCCAGGGTAGAAACAGTGAAAGGCACTGGGTATTGTCAATTTTTAATCATGGTGCTATCACAGATGGCATTAGGTCCTTCGTGTGCTCTGAGTACAATGTGTTGACTTTTCACAAGACCACTGTCGCACCACATTTATGACCTTATCTCAGAAGGCCTTTGAAGATAATTTCACAACATTTCCTGCTAGCGTATTTTCCCCTTTTAAGTGAGAAATCTTAATAGTCTTCCAGTCAGTGAAGTGCAGTATTATGACTCCTTATGTATTGAATAAATAAAGGATTTTCCTCTCAGTGTAGAAACAAGTGTCTATACATTTAGCACTGATAAAAACTGTCACTCAATAGGAACAGTTGGTATTAGGTCATTGAATGCTTTCCATCCCCTAGCACCCATTCAGATGATCTCTTCTACCTTTACATGTCAATTACTTGTGTCCAATCATAAGATAAAAACCAATAATTCTTCCATTTGCAAATCTCAAGTCTCACTTCTTTTGCACCCAAAAATATCCTGCCCGCTGTTGCTTCCCCATCCCTTTGGCAACCGCCACAATTACGTGCATGGAAAAACATTATTAGGAAAGTCTCACAGATTTTAATTGTTTTCATTGCAAATGTTTCTCCCTGGTGGAAAAAAAAGCTCTAATCATATTGTCTCATTGCTCATTCTTTACTCTTCTTCCTGTTGTCTCTATTACACTCTCCTTCTGTTCATTCTTCTTTCCATCCTGCTTCCCCAAATATACCACCATGTCATTCTCTTTACTCTTTCTTACCCTGTGGGGAAGCTCATTGTTCTCTCCTTTCTATCTCTTGATGTCACTTCTCTAACAGAATCTGCAGTAAAAATCCATATCCTCCTCCTCCTTGCTTCCTACAAACTATATGCAAAAGCAGTAGCAAAAATACGGAAGATATGGCAAATGACCCCTGCTGTGATCAGGTCTCTGCACATGGTAGGAAAGAACTCTGATGTAAGAACATAGGCTGAAAACCACTTTGTATCGATAGATCCTGTTTCTGGCAATAAAGCAGGAATTTCAGTAGATAGAAATATCAGTTGTTGTATCAACAGCTTGCTGGTGTCCAGAGTCTTCGTACAACAGTGAGATCCCAAAACTCTTTTGGGTGTTTCACAAACACAGTAAAATTAGTCTCTCTTTAGACACCCCACAGTCTAAACAAATCAAATACAGAGAGAGTAAGACAACAGAAATATCGAAAGGTCCAAAGATTTGCCCAAGGAAACAGAGTAGACGCTGTCTGTGATTACTTACTGATGGCTTGTATATTTGTTTTCATTACTTATCCCATGGCCAAGTAGTAATGGGGAAAAAAAATCCTTGTGCATGCTTTCAGACCATTGTCCAAAGCATCTTATTCTGTTTTGCATATTTAATTGGTTAGTATGGATAATCTCATTGTTAAATTAGAAAAATCCATTATATTTTGACATGGGCAGCTACCATGCTCTTTGGATCACTCTGTTTATCTTAATGCTAACAAATTCTTTGAAGGAAATCACCAAAATTAGTTTTGTGGTTTTGGTGTGGATTCTCCCTTTTGATACACTGTGAAGGGTGCCAACTCTCCCTGCCTGTCTGATCCAGGTGTGGATTAGCACAGGAGAGAAAAAAAAGAGTGGATAATTTTCCCAGAAAGCCTCCCAGGTAACATAAGGTTCAGAGATAATGTCTTAACAGTTTTCAGGAGCAGAGAATGTCCTCACAAGGTCCATGCTTTAAAACCATTTTAATGAAATAAAATCCAAACTAGAAAATATACTTTTAGAATCTCTCAGGGATTTTCATTACAAAATAAAACAGATATTTATTTGCTTATTATAGCAAAGAAACAAGTTTGATAGCTATTTACCAAAGCAGATATAAATTAGTGATGTCAGCGACTATGAAAATGCCTCTTTTCCCACTACAATTTTAGAGTCTAAAAAATTACTGTGAGCTTGTTTAAGTTTGTGATCTGGTGTGCCATTTTAGACAATAGGCAATGTCAATAAATACTGATGTCATTTAGCCTAAAGATGGTCTCACTTTGTTTTCAGAGTATGAGCTGGAAAGCTGGAAACAAACTGACTGGTCTCAGATCAGCTATAAAGTTTTGAGAAATGTTGACGTTTCTATTGTTCTAAAAGCAGAGGATGTTTTGGGGAAAATCCTAACTCCAAAACAAGTTGTCTGTCAAGCACTGAGAGCTTTCCACACATTTCTTTTGTTATGAGAAGAAGCTGATGATACTTGGGTGCAAACAGCAAACAAGTTCAAGAGGCTGAAGAAACATAACCTGTAATTTGGGTATTTCTAAGCCGCAGAGTATACCACCAGCCCTTTCTTTTCAGAAGCCACAGGTTTATTTCTCAGGCATGGAGAAACATGCTGAAAGTCAGCTGCTATAGAATCATAACACTGACACATAGACTTCCAAAGGAATTTGGGACTTCCAGTTGCAGTTATTCAGATACTCAGAGAAACTCACCAAAACGCCAAAATACTGCTATAGGATGACAACAGGAGTTGTGTCTCTTCTGCTCAGACCCTTCTGTAAACCCCAACAGACACCTGTCTGTAGTTCTGTCTCCAACCATCCAATCTTAACAGAAGAGAAACAGTATCGAAGTAAACATGCTTTTGTAACCACGCTGACATTTTTGTCTGACCTGTTTCACCTCCTCAGCTTCCCTTGGCTTCTACATTTCAGATTAAATGTAACACACAAATTCAACCGCAGTCCATTCTGACATTACTTGACAGAATTTGTGCAGGATTCATTTCTTAGATACACGTATTAGCATAAATATAGATTTCTCAAGAACTGGAAACAAATATACCCAATATTGATTAGGTTATTGTGCTTAATTAAATTACTCTTTACTAATAAAATGGGGGGGAAATATGCATGGCTAATATGGCAATTTTTAAGTTTTAAAGAAAAAAAGGGTATTTTTCCCCCAACTAGCTGTAAGATACAAGGGAAAATTTATCTTGTGTATTATCTAATAGGCCTTCCAGAACTAAAGACCACAGGAGGTAAGGCTAACAAAATTAATATGCAAAGAAGTTCATCACTAGGGACCCATAATTTTCTTGCAAATGGTTTCACTTTAAGGATGAAACAACACAAGACAATACCAATTTCTTTCTTTTTTTTGCAAATAGATGATGCTTTAAAAAAATTAACACATGACAGCAGGTGGGAAGAAACTAGAGAAGTGGATATTCAAAGTATAAAGTGACTACAAATTTGATTCGCTTAACATTTTACTAACTTATTTGAATTCACTGATATGTTAAAACAATGTCAGGAGATATATTTAATTAAGACAAGATTGGTTGTTGTTCAGACATGAAGTAAACATTTAGCACACTTAGTGAATTATTAAAGTGAGTGAAAAATAATCTGACCTTCAGAAAGCAGAATCATAAATAACAAGGACTTAGGAAATTCTACTTGGTCATGTCTGAAGATTATGTTCATTTTTTTGCTTACATTAAATAATAACTGTAAAAGTAATCATTACCAAATGCATTATTAATTAGAAATTTTTAATGGCAAAGGAGTGCTTTTATTGCAGTAATAGACTTTCATCACATTCTTATATTCAAGGAACATGGTAAGAAAGTTAAGCTGTTCTTGCTTCTGTGTATGGAATTAACATGGGCATTTAAGGCTCCATTCTGTAAGATGTCAGCAATAACTAGGTATTGTTTCTTGCAGTAAAGAGCTCATTGTGATTAGATTTCAAAAATATATGCCTGCACCCCAGGAAATGGTTCAATGTAATAGCATTCCCATCAATTCAAAATAGGTGAGCGTCAGACAAGCTCGACGGTAACAAATCAGCTCAGCGTAATTCAGAATTTTAAAACTAAGGCTTTGAAAGAGGAGAAAGGTTACATATCTTGGCCTAAGCATCACATAATTTGCTGTTTCTATATGTCATACATAGTATATTATGGCAATAAAATATACCGGCAAAAATGGTGTCTTTGAAATCAATCCTTATTTCGAACTGGGTGATATTCCAGCAAGGAACATGTTGTTTTAACAAGAACATTGCAACAGGACATTAGTTTGAAATATTTTTTTTCTGTATTTTTATCATCCTTTCACACAAGAAAAGCTTAGCCTTTAGAAGTTCAATACACCTTTGAAAGATAACAGGAAGCAACTCCTGATAAGGACTGCTGAATCTTTTTGCCGTTAGCCTTTGCAAAACAAAAATAGTAGGTTTTCTACATACATAGAAGAATTCTATAAATACTCTGTTCACTATTGTAAATAAGAATTCAACCTGTATTTAAGTGGGTATAATTACGTGGTCAACTTTGGACTACTGTGATTCTTCATATTTGTAGAGGTGTACATGTTCATGGAATTGGGATCAATGATTGTTATAAATAAGGTTTCTTTATATTTAAAAAAAAAAAAAAGTTTAAGGGAGTGAGGGGAGGCAGAACATAGGGACTTTTCCCTGAAAACCACCACCATCAAAATCTAAACCAATTCCCTACAAAGGTTTAGTTCACACATATAACGTCTTGTATTTCTGAAAACATCTGCAAGATTTTAGAAGAACCTGACATATTTTTGCTAAGATCATTGGGAAAGTGATTAAAGATACTATTTAGTATAAGAATATGAAGGAAACAAAATTTTAGAAGATAATAATTACATCAGTAGATCCCTCTCCTTCAAAACCATACAAAGAGACCCCCGCATCCATCCACATGAACTTTATAAGCCTTATTAAGAAAGTATTATTTAGTAAGAAATCTGCCTGAGTTCATACCTTTTTTATTTATAAAACATCTCTTATCTCATCTTTACATAAAACAAATTCCTGAAATCTGGGTATGGACAACATTCCTTGAACAAGAAGCCCCATTCAAGTGAAGAAAGCCATTTATTGGGGAGTTATTTGTGTGTAAGGGTTTCCAGGATTATACTGGAGTTTTATGTTTCCTTACTCACAGTCCCTAGAGTTTGTTTTCATAATTTTAAATATTTTCAAAAGAAAAAAATCAGCTATTTAATCTAAAATTACATTCTCTATAAATAGAATTTACTTTGGTGACCATCCATTCTTAGGGGGTGTTGTGTTTAATTCAGATGCCTAATTTAGGGCTTTGATTCTCAGGCCATAACTTCAACAGCAACAAAAATAAAAAGCTTTATTTATAAATTTATAGTATTGTAAATTCAGATACTTTAAAAGACTAAAAATCAAGCTCCATTTGTTCAATATAAAAAGGCTTTGAAATGTAATCTCTGTGGGTTGATTGATGTATTACATAATGTCTTTTTTTTGCTTTCTGCTTCCCCTGTACAAACGTGTTAAACATGCTTGATAGTTTTCTGGGTACAAATAATTTCTTCCATTTCCCTTTGCAATTGATCTATATCTTTTACAGTATTTAATAAATTGGTGTAGGCAATATAAAATTGAATTACTTTATCCATAACCAAATTAATTATATATCAACATTTTCCAAGGCCATAAAATATTAATAACTAATAGTAGCAATTTTTGCATTATGCTGTACCAGTTAAAGAATCTTCCTCTTTAAGGGACAGTGTGAGGATAATGGAGACTGGCAAAATTAAATACAATATCACTTTTATTCCCTTTTTTATTAGGCTGCTTTAATTTCTATAATTCCTTTTTTTATTAGGCTGCTTTAATTTCTATAAATCATATCTTTGTAGTGAGTAATTGGAATGAAGCTGGATGGTTGGAAGAGTTTTGGTTAGGCAAATAAAATTACATTCCTTGTCAAATATTTCTTGTAACGTGAAGAAAAACCATGAACTTGCTAAAACTTGAGTTACTCCATTTCAAGGGCTATTTATTCCTTGTGTAAACAAAAGCAGACATTTTCAGGTGTTTCTGTAACCTCTCAGTGCAGACCAGCAACATGCTTCAGTTCACAACAGTTGTATGCAATGCTTCCATATGGAATTCCCTCTGTCCCAAAACAACGGGAACAGCTAAAATGTCATGTGCTCAATAACACAGCAAAAATTATTGGCTTGATTCTACAGTGTGGTGGGCACCTTGGACACCTAATCCATACTTTTCCTGCAGAGGCTGGCTGCTGAGTATCCAAGGAAAGGATCGCTCTCTTCCAGCACTCTCACAGCACCCCCTGAAAGCTGGATGCCCATGACTGGGCAGGGTATTTTACATGAGCATTTCCTTCACAGACAGCTCCTGAGCCACAAGCTTTCCCGAAAGGGTAGGGGTAAGAAAAATTTTGCTGTTTTCCCCAGAATCTGGAGAGCTTTGTAATTAATATGCCAGCTCCCCACTGAACCTGCAGTGGCAGACTGAACAGCCTCACCCTCTCCTATCCCAGTTAAGATCTACCACATCAAGGATCAGTCACTGGGAAGAGTCTGGGGAAAGCAAAGTCTGTGTTTTCTCAGACTCCTCTGCAAGAAATGGTGCTCCAAATAAATCACAAGCCTAAACCATGGGACAACACATTTAAGCTCCAAAAGCCCTAGTCACCTCAATTTACTGTCAAATGCTGGTTTGAACCTAGTCCTAGGAGACAAGGGAAGAATGCACTTCCTTGTCCTCTGACTCCATCAGCAGTGTGACAATGCCAAGCAGCTTGCTGGAAAAAAAAAAAAAAAAAGGCTTTGCCTTTGTGAGTGCAAAAAGATATCTTTTCCCTTTCTGTTTTAAATACAGTCGAGCATTTCCCATCTAGATGTAAGAGCTAGAATGCTCTAATGTGAAATGTAAATTATAATATTAAAGGACCACGGCATGCTCATTTGGTTCTTGCTCAATAGTGTCATCTAGGTCAAATATTTGCTATTCCACCCTGCTTCTTAGTGGTCTCTGTTCTTTAAGCATCCCTGAAATTAAAAGACAATTTTTTTTTCTTATACTTTCCATAAGTCATATTGTGAGATCTTTTACATCACTGTTCAGAAATATTAAAGCATTAAAACATGCATTACCCACGATTCGAGTGGAAACAAGCAACCATCTAGCCTCCAAATTGTGGAAATACGTACGTGGGAGCCAAAAATCAGCTGTGAAGAAAAACTACATATTTGAGATGCAAAATGAGACTCGCGCCAAATTGGATTTCATGGAATATAAAATACTTGTTTTCTTTATGAGAAAGAAAACTCATATTTCTGTCTGTCTTCCAGTATGTGTGGAATACGGAGTTTCAAATTTATTTTCACATGTAACAAATGTGATCTGTATCTCCTAAATTCATAACAATCTTGGGCTAAATCAGCTTTACAATTATTGTAGTGCAATTTTCCCTATCAAGAAATGCTGTGGACTTGCTGTTTACCTTTCAGTTGATTTTATTTGCCAGATTATATACCAAATGGTCCCATGGGCTTGCTGAATATATGGGTGCTAACAATGAAAAATGTGCGTAGTTTTAATACCAACTTTGTAAATTGCCTTAATAATAGCCTGTATAATGTAATAGTATTTTCAACCAGTACTTTTAATTTCTAGCTCATAAAGCCTTTTCATTGAACCCCAAGGGTGTAGCTATAAAAGTAAGATTTAATTTTGTATATAATGTGGCCTAAATTAGTTTTAAAGCAATAGGAGAAACATGCAGCTCAAAGAGATAAGACTGAAATTATTATAACTCAATGAAATTTCCTATAGCAAAATTAATCATTATTTCCATTTTAACATAATTTGACATATAAAATATAAGACTAATGTAGATCTAATCAAGGTATATATTTTAAATGACTTTGCTGTAAATTAGAGGCCGTTAAAAGAATGTTGCTAACCGTATGACAGCAAATTATTTGAAGACACTTCCAAAGTGTAAGTTGAGTATAATATTTCGTCGATGTAATGAGTTAATAAATAAATACTACTCCATAATAATGAAATGGTGTATTTATATCTTTGACCAGAACTGGAAATCCATACCCAGAAAGTGACAGCACAGTCATGGCTGTCAGTCTTGGCATGCCTGTCAACTGTCTGTGACATTTGGTCATTTTTCCCTAAAAATGCCTCTCCTGGAATCATATGATTATGCAAAGCATCAGTTTCTCCCTTTCTAACACACCCGACTACAGAGAAAATGTAGCAAGCATAAATGATAAAGCAGATTAAAGCAGGCAGCACACAGAAGAAAACACAAAATTATTTTCTCAGGCTTTTTTTTTTTAATTTATTATATTCTGAGGCTTGACATATTCTTGAATGCTTGGGCTTGGCAAGTGTACTCTGTTGACCATTTTAAATACATGAAAAAAAAAAATCTTAAAAGTCAGAAAACTGATACAAAGTCATTTACTCTAAAAGAAATAAATTCTTTTTAACTGGGATTTATTTTAAGTACACTACATAAAGCCTGGCCCAAAATTTTTCCTGCTGTGTTGGCTCTGACTCTCTTTCTACAGGAAGACATCTTCCAATACTAGATGCTTTCTACTGTGAGTAGTTCCTGTGGGCTTTAAAGAGGCACTGATTACAGCTATCTTTCTTGCTAAATCTGATATGACTTCAAATCAGGCAGGTATAGGGTATAGGAGAATAAGAAAGAAGGGAAGACTTATGAGTGTATTGGAAGATTTAGTATTCCAAATGCTGGAAATAACCTATTTAGAATGTTATCTATGTATATTAAAAGTTTATCCCACTAACATTATATGAAGAACTTGCATGTCCACCATGAAAATTTGGGTTTTACTTGCAAGACCAGCAGCATTTTGTGTTTTGCTTAATATTCTGAAAAGTCCTGAAAAAATATTTTTTTTAAAAAAAAATTAAATATGGGACTCTGATTCATCAAAACCATCAGTGAAGTGCAGGAAAAACTGACCGTCAGACATACTGCATCAGCATGCTGCAGCACTCTGGTACCCGGGCATATTTTATACCCCTAAGGAGACTGAACTTTGGAAAACTTTGCCCAAACAATCCTGCAAATTCCAGATGCCGGCCCAAGGCTGTTAGAGTAAAACAGCAAAACTTCCCCCAGCTTCTGTCTGAACAGGCTCAACCATCAAGAGTGGCTTTGTGGAATATCCTCCGTCAATGTTGCTTTTTTTTAAAGTTTATTTCATCTTCGTAAGCCTTATTGATTTTTACAACTGCTGCTGGTCTGACCCCAGGAATTGAATAATGGGCTGCAGCTCCTGCAACACCACCTCCTACTCTGAAGTTTCACATCTCGTATATTTTGAATACCTAAATATGCTCATTAACTATTTGTGTTTCTGAAGCCTTGCAACATATTTACTACAAACAAAAATAAGTAGCTATCTATAAGCAATCTACGTAATTATATACATGTTATGCACACACATATTTATATACACGGGAAAGAGGAAATGGTACAACAACTGTACATTGTGAAGTGGTGTTGTTACTAGCATCCTAACCCATCATTTGCCCATCTGATGGGGGCTGTGGGGAGCAGATACCATGGCACTGACTACATTGTGCAGGACACCACATTACCTGTCTTAATATATATGTGCTACAGTGTGGCAGGGCAGTTTGCTCCCCTTTCTGTATCGTACCACTTCGCTGAGACCTGGCCAAGACAAGCAGCCAGTGACTTGTGAAAGCAGAGCCCAGGAGCACAGCTGGACCATGTGCCTCAGGTGGCTGCAAAGCTCTCATTTTTGGTGTAGTAGCTGTAGCCTTTAGGGCAGCAACCACACTCTCCGTGGCACTACGGGCAGTAATCAGATGGAAATGAGTGTCCATGTCACAGCTCTCACCTTGGGTGACTACAGAGCCCACGCAGATATTTTGATCCTAGCAGTGAAAATAGATAAAGTCCTGAGTCAGGTAAAGAGTAAACAAAATCCAGTAAGATTTTTTTTTTTTAACAAGGTGTCATCTAAGTGTGAGTTTAATTAATTCATTCAATGGGATTGTCTGACGGACTGAGGACAACAAACCTTAAAAATCTCCACACATTTTTAACACCAGCATGAAAAGTATATATTAAAACATTGCCCAACTTTCAAATTGATCTCTTTCCTTAACATATTTTTACTAAAATTATTCCATAACCTAGCTGGAATAACAAAGGTATATTATGACAGAAAGCCAGGGGCTTGCTTGCTGCTGTGGGATCTGGTGTCAGTGCCATAGGTACTGAGCTGAGGCTGGCACAGGCACTGGGCATGCAATGTCCCAGTAATGCAACAGGCTGCAAAGGGAAAAGTTGGTCTCCTCACATCAGTTACATGTCACCAAAGCTGCACTTTAAAGGATTGACTGGGAGCCACCAACAAAACCACTCAACACAGCATTAATTTGTATCTGAAGCAGCATTCCTTTCTTTGGTACATTCATAGTTTTTTACAGAAAATTTACTTTGTTTGGTCAGTTGTGTGGTTTTGTTTGTTTGTTTGTTTGACTGACTTTGTTTCAGGGAATAAAGGTTATGGCTGAATTGCCACTAGAATAGAACTCAGGAGGACAATGACAAATTCAAATGCTGAGGACATTTCATTGGGTTGCTTTGGTACTGCTGGCAGTAATCACATAGCCAGGAAAGGAGCACAACCCAGCGCTGGTTGTTCAGAGAGGTGAATTATCCCAGACATTTTCTGAGGGGCAGAGCTGAGCTGACAGTCCAGAAAGAATGTATAAGCATTGCCAAACTGGTTTAGAAATGCTACGGATTTGCTTTGAAATTAGTAAGAGCTGGTTTAGTATTTGTTTTCTACTTCAGCAAAGATATTTTTTTGTTGCATTAAACAGAAGACAATAATTTTGTGAAAGTCCTTGGAAACTTTTTCAGTTTTCCTTTTCTCATCTGTAATACTTCCAGTTATCCAATTTGGAAACAGAAAGAGCATCTTACTATGCAGAGTGATCAATTACAAATGATAAATAGCAAGTAGCAAAGTGCTGAAAATCCAGGCATTATGATCAGCTTGCAAACATCCTTTGTGCTCAGCATTTCACTAAAGTGCTCATTGAGCAATCATGAATAATGAACACAATAGTAAAAAAAAAAAAACCAAAACAAAAAACACAACACAACTTTATTCAGTTAGAAATTGGCAAGGAAAAGAGTCAAATAAATTATTCCATATGATCACTTTTCCCCTCCAGTTACAGCTTTATCCTCCTCTCCACAGTGAGAACCACCACGACCTGACTGTCTTTTTTTCCTGACTTTTTTTCACAATCTACTACTGGAGCCTCTCCCTCTCTGTCTGCAACCTCAGTCTGTTTCATGGAAAATATTTGGTGGACTGCAACCAAGCTCCTCTTTACACGTGAGGGATGTAACTCCACCAAAAGAAAGTGCCTATTTTTCAGAACAGAGAATGAGCTCCCCTATTTCATCCAAACTAGATTTCTATCGATGCCTAGATTTAGGGCAAAGATTCCTAGCTGTTCCCTCATGGGGAATGAGATGAAAAGAAAGAGTTAAAATTTCAGGGCTTTGGACAAAACACATGTATTTGTTCAAGGAAAAAAAAAAAGTTATAACAAGAAGATATGCATGCCTGATGATGAATGAAAGCCTGTTTGTACCTAATGTATCGAAGAAATTGTTCAAGAGCAGTTAATTTTGCCATTCCAATGTCTTTATGAGTTATCTGCCACAGTACTTGTTTAAAAAGATGAGTTGCCTGGCAACCACTTTAACATATAGCAGCTGACTTTTCTGAACTTTGGGAAATGTTTTATTCATCAGCTGGTATTCTTTGCTCACTTCCCTTCATTTCCAAATTCCCTTTTCTGATTGTTTACATGCTTTTTACATTCTGCAGAGCAACTTCATGGTCTATCCAGTACCATGCACCAGTTTTTGCATAAGTCACTTTTAAAAAGCAACAGGTATCCATGTTATAATTTTTATTGCACACACACTCAGATCATCACATGACTTGACCTAAGCTAGCCTTATGGTGACAGAATGTTTGGAAGAGTTGTATTTTTATTTTCTACTAATTAATAAAAAAAAAATACCAGAGACTTTATCAGGAATTACCCCCAGATCTGTTGAGATCAGGGTAGGTAATTAAGACACTGGTAGATAAAGAAAGACAAGAACTGTTTCAGATTACACCACTTGGAAGAATTACAAGAAAACAGGAGTGGGGGGAAATGAAATATATAGATGAGAAGTTCTTGCCAGTAATGAAATAGTTCCCAAGGGAAATAACAGACATCTCTCATTTCTGAGCCTTTTCCTCTATAATTTGTATGACAATACAGAACCTGAACAGACCAAAAGAAAGACACTGACATTTTGACCTACCTAGCATTTTGAAACCTCCATTATCAAACACAGTTTGATAAAGGCACCCTCATGCGTTGGTTTAATCCTCCGTGTGGAGAAAACGTTGTTTGATCTCCATCTAGGGGACCACATCTCTTGAAGTGTTACATGGAGTGATGTACCTTGAGGCCCTGACCCGAGGAGCCACTGTAGGGGATGTTGTTTTGGATAACAGTTTTGAGTATGTTAATGATGCCCTGAAAGGGGTTTGCACTACTCCCATCCTCAGATCCTGAGGTAAGATAGTTTTCCTGGTTTGAACCAGCACCAGACATGCACGCTGTTCATTTTTAATGAGCTCTTCTGTTTAGGGGGGGTGTTCTTGTTTACACATCCATGTAAATGAGTGTTAAAGGTGCAACAAAAGAATATTTCCAAAAGGTTAAGTAAATGAAAAAGGAGCAAATAAAAGCAGTATGCCCAACCTCTGGCACTGCGCCTGTGTTCGTGTGGTTTAACTTCATATTTTTCCTCTGGTTCCGACACTTCTTGCAAAGTAAGAGAAATTATTTACTACTTAAGAAGAACAATTATAAGCCAGTATCTGTCATTAAAACTGCTCAACAATTCTCCTTATAAGGCCACTAAGCAATGAGCCATGTCCTCTGACAGGGGGTTGAATGGGGTACAGCATGCACGTGCCCTGAGCAGCACAGGGAGAAACCCACCAGCACTCCACCAAAAGCCCTCCATCATGGGCACTGGAGGAGGCAGAGGACCTGCTTCTTGCAAAATTATGCAGGAGCATATCATTTGTGACATTGCTTCTTGAATTAAAATGCCCAGGCAAAGCGGGTGCTATCATCTCCTAATCTTCAGATGTCTGACTGTGCTGGTCCAGTGCTTTCATTTTTCTCTCCCAGTCTTAGTGTGCTGGGTGGCTACAAACACCCTCTGTGCAGAGCAGTCTTTGAAAAACATTCTTAAACAGAATGTTTTCCAGAACTTTTCTTCTATTACACCTTGCTAAGGGTGACTGCACTGAGTGAGGATTTGGCCTTGTCTATTCTCTCTTTGGAGGACCTTTAAACTATTCACTGTCTTTCTACAGCAATATATCAATTATAACATTTTCAAAAAATAAGAGTGAAATCTTTATCCTAAAGAAAGATGCCTGATTTTCTTTTAAGTCAGTAGTAAAATTCCCATTGAATTTAGTAGAATCTGCACTTTACTCTAGGACTTCACCAGAAAGAGGGTTTGGGGCTCAGAAATAAAAGAGCAGCTGAAGGCCTGAAGTTGTCTTGTTGCTGTACAGCTACGCTGGTCCAAGAAAAATCTCATCTTTAGATCTACTAAGTCCTGAAGATTTTTTTATTTTTTTTTTTATTTTTTTTTTTTTCAGTCTTCCTGTACAGGCCCAGAGAAATCCTTTGCATAAATCTTATTCACATTGGGTGTTTTCCTAAATAAGAAACTGTACACAGGCAAGGGCACAATTTGCATCTCATGTAACTTTGGTGGGAATTAGCGTTGGTCAAAGCAAGCCAAAATGCAACCATGGTAGACTTATTACTGTCTGAGACCATAAATCAGGAAAATTGTGCAGGTATGTGGAAATTAAATTCTTCCTCCAGCTAATGCACCCATGTAGTTACAAATATATCCATAATAATTTATAGTAACTTTAAAGTAAAGATTCTTACTAACTAGATCACATTATCATTCCTGAATTTTTGAATGTTGGATGCTACTCACCTCCTGTTGAAAGTCTTGTTTGCTCTGTATGTGCTTTCCTTACACATATTAGGAAACATTTGTATTTCAATGAACATATAGATTCTGTATGTGCCCACACAAGGGCACGCATATACACCAACATCTTCAGTCTCTCTGCCTCTATCAAGGATGGTTGGAAATCACCTTCCAACCATGAAATGGTAAGGCAAGTTGTTAACATCCAACCTTGCCTTCAAGGGGGAGAAATTATTCCCTAAAGGAAATCTGTGTGGTTTAATGGCTTTCCTATACCCATGCTTGGCCTGCCACACAGTTTGGTCTTTACCACTCTTGCACATAAAAGGTTGCCTATAGTGAAACACAAAAGTTTGAAGCGCAGATGAAGCTGACATATTTTGAGCAAGACTGACTATTGCATCCCTTCAGTTTTCTGTTATCACCCCATCATTGTAATTGGCAACACAAGGCTCTAGAAAGCAAAAGTCTTCCTATTTCTATCTCAGTCCTCTGGTTATTTATTAAATAGCCTGTGAGCTCTGCTTTCTTGCCCTCTAAAGGAAGAGTTGGATTTGCCACGCATTTCAGTCACATAAAGCTGCTCAAGAATTTAGTATGCTCAACCACCAAAAATTCAAGGGAAGCTTTTTGCTTTCCTTCCAATCTTTTCCATTTTCTGAAGAAAAACACGAGAACTAAAAATTAAGAAGGTTTTGTTTTAGAGTCAAAGAAAAAAAATACATCAAGAAAAGTCAAATTCCTTCCCAAACATTCAGCAATTTTTAAAGTTTCCGCTAATGTTCTCAGGGAAAGCGTGCTCTTTGGTTTCCCTTGAATAGAGGCATTGCAGCAGGCAAAGCAGATTTCTGTTTGGCCCCAAGGTGCTGCTAAGATTTCAGGTGATCTCAACACCCGAGTGTGGAAGTAGAAAGAGTGATGTTCATAACAAAAGAAAGAACGAACTAAGGTGCGAAAACATCCTTTCCTCTGGCACTGTAATTTTTTATGGGGAAATGTAAGATGGCAACTACCAGGAGGTTTTCAGTGTCCTTATAAATGCCCTGTAGATCTTACACGAGGTACTCTAGTGCTGTCACATTTGAGCAGACCGATTCCCTTTTCACTACTCACCAAATGCTCCCGGCTTTCCCCGTCCCCCCTGTCACACGCTCCCTACTACACCCTTCCCCATCCAGTTCCCAATCAGTTGCCCCACATCTGCTGCACCTCTGAGCCCCAGCTTCTGGTCAGGTTCCTTACACTTAGCTTAGAGTGTTCAGTCAGGCTACAGGACCAGGCTGGAAATACCAGCCAAGCAGTGATGCATATTGTTGAAAAGCAACAGTGCTCGATGAGGAAAATGAAAAATAACTGCCTTGCTTGGATAAAGTTAAAATGAACCTTTTTGGAAAAGTTTACTTGTTGGCCTCTGTTGCACTTTGCTGGCATGCTTTATTCATGCATTTTTATTATTATTATTACTTTTGTCTACTATCTATTATTCATATAGCTTTCTATATCTATGTCTACCACATACCCTTACATCTATCTATTCTAAAATTATCTCTCTGTCTCCAGAAGAAGCTGTCTCAGGAGCATCTGATCCCGAGTGATTGGATTACTAGTAACTAACACAGACGGTACCAGTTGGTGGACTCCTTACACCGCCTGTGCTGCCTGCTCTCCAACCCCAAATACATTTTTAGAAGCCTTAAGGAGACAACAATTAGGTGAGGTAATGGTTATTCTTAGCCTGTCATCTCTCACGCAAATGCTGTTTCTATAAATAAAACCTGAAGGATCCATCATCACGTGGAACTTACTCTAACATATCCTGATGGCATGAAAATGAAATGGGATCTGCAGATTTGTTTTCAAATGAGTAAACATAGTGATTTTTAGGGCAGGCCTTCTGAGCTGTCCTGGGTTGGTAAATACATGCAGATGGTAAAACAAATTGACATCATATTAATTGAAACACTCACTGTCCCTTCAAGAGTTGTTCTTTTAGTTCAGTTTCCTAATGAAAAAGAATTTGTTGCACTGTAACTTAAAATTTTTACTACAAACTAAATAAAAATATTTTAATTGAAAAGGCTCCTGGTTTTCTTAAATCTAATAGTAATTGAATCCACATTTTCTGAGCTATGTAACAAACAGCTTTTTTTATGCATAACTTGTACTCATCTTGGAACATGATATATTTTCAAAGACATTATGGAAAGAAGTGCATAAGCAGTCAGATTTGAATATAACATACCATTCAATCAGCTTACTACAGGCCATAGCCTTAAAAATAAAATTATACCAGTACTGCTGGCATTTGTGTTCCGGAGGGAGATGGTTAATTCTTCAATAAAAAGTAGAAGGATTTGCATCTGCCCTGGCTGACAACATAAAAGAACAACGTTTTTCTTATACTTAGGGCAAAATGTTCTCTGTAAAAACCAAGTTAATGCAATATTAAAGCTGCAGAGTTAAGCGTATAAAAATGAGGATAGGTACAGTTAACAATGAACATTAGACCTTAATTCTATCCTTTGGTATGTTTACATTTAAACATGGTTTGCTATTGTGAGATCACTTCATTAGCAATCTTATTAAAAATATTGAGCAGCAGAAACTGTGGGGCAATCATACCAAACCTCGCCCTTTAAGAAACAAAATTCAAATAACTTTATAGTGTACATGGTATGTTCCAAGCTTTCACCTTGTTATTGCTTGGCCATGATTTTAGCTATAATAAGAAATGCAATTTTTCTTATTCCTCACTTAAAAAGTTACTCCCAGACTCTTCTGATATGATAAACAGAATATAACCAGGGTGCAGAAGCATAAAAGGAGAAAGATGCACTATATCCTACACCTATGACACAAGTTCTCAAAATTCAGCAAGGAAATGAGCCAGTTCAGATGCTAACATTTTATATAAAGCACTTTATTCTTAAAATTCCTAATTTGCAAAATCTGGAAAGATTTTTTTCTTCCAATATAAATCATTGAAGACAGTAATATATTTCTTAATTAACTACTTGGAAAAACAATAATGTAATCTTTTCATAGTGAATAACATGTATTTTCATACTAGGAATTTGAAGCACAGAAGCACTACTAAACCTAAAATATTACTTCATGTTACACATTTTATTAAAAAAAAAAACGTGTAACAATTATACTTGTCTCAAAAGGTAAATATTTTCCTTGTTAAAATTCTTCCCAATTCTTTTGGAATCAATGTGGCAAATCAGTCAAAATACACCCTTTTTGTTCATGTCAGAACCTCTTCCCCAAGGCCTTGTCTCCATACAGTTTCTGCACCAAAGTAATTAAATCAATCAGAAAAAATAGTTTGGTTAAAATCAGTGCCACCTCTTATCACAATCAGAATATTATTGGTACACAGTTTATTTATACCAATGCTGCTTGGTTTGTTAAAGCTCTACTGAAATAAATATCTTTATAGCTAACACACTCGTGTCCACGCTAGGCTGTTACATTGATTTAAACACTGTTTTCCCAGCAATTTAGCTAAATTATTAAAACAACGACATAAAAAGAAGGATAAAGAGAGCGAGATGATAGAAACCAAAAAAAAAAAACCACTTTCACCTCTCATTTTCATCACCTTTTGTTTGGAATAAAATCTTGCAAATCACGTCTAAGGCTATAGTCACAAAAAAGCAACCGTGTTAAAAAAAAGAAGAGGATTTGGAAGGCTCTGCAGCATTCATCTCTTTTCAGTAAGAGCCACAAACAGTAGAAACATAAAGTAAAATTATCATTAGTTCAGTAGTGTATGAAAGTGTCCTTTTAACAAGAAAATGTTCCACTTCTAGTTTCTTCTCCATTTGTAAAAACCTCTGTGAAACTTTTTCTCATTATCTGTGATTTATTTCCTTATTCTCGGACCTGGAGTGTAATAATGGTCCAAATGCAATAGCCTTGACCTGTGCAGCTATTCTCAGGGAGGTCATAGAGAATTTTGTTTAAGTCATGAGCAAAGATTTCGACTGGCAATAACACAATGCCCTTAGATTATACCTTATTTCAAAATATGTATAAGGGCTTTATCTACTCGAATGAATAATCCAGCTGCCCCCTGTGGCTAGCCCTACAATCAATATTTTTGACAAGCAGGGAAACTGAGGCAGCCTGAGAGTGAATTACCACTGACTGAAACTGGAAAAGATGGAATTAGAGGTCAGGTCTTCTGCTTCTAATACTCACTTTAACCACAGTCCCATCCTTCCTCCCAGTGCTGTCCATGTCCTCCCATAACGAGACACAGTTATTATTTAAAGATTGAAGCGTGGGAAGGTTTGTGCAGATGAACACTGCTGTTACTGCTCTTCTGTGGTGCTTGGTTGAAAATTCCAAGGAATTTTCATCTCGTTAGGCAATGCCCAGTAATAAATTTCTTGTCTCCACTCTCCTGCCTGCTTCATCCCATTGTCTCCTTTTCTAATGCACTGCACATCAGGACTGCCATTTTTGGTACAGCTCTAAATTCAGTTCTCTCTTTTAAATCACCCGAGTCTCGGGCTGTTAAAAGGAAAATAAAAGCACCACTCAGTTTCACAGAGGGGCAAGAAAACTGGCACAAAGCGAGTCTTAAGAGCCTACTTATCAGCAAGGAATCCCTTATGTCTTTTCTCCCACCATTTTGTCAAAACCATAAAAAAGAAACAAAATGGCAACCACTAATATTCAAATTAATAGAGACCCATATGATTCCCAGCTGTTGACTATAACTGTCAATCCATGTGCAGTCTTTGTACCCAATGTGGTTTTCACAATACCCATATATGTTTCTGCCTCTCAGTCAAGCTCCAAATAGGAGCTGGTATGTAGTAGGATCTGTGCAAATAATTTATTGTCTGTCTTACATTTAAGGAATTGGAAAAAGAATGTGAAAAAAACAAGGAAGAAGGTTTTTGTCCATTAATCAGGACCTTATAGAGAAAAAGAATGGGGTTTTACTTGTTAATAATGAACAGCGGTTGATGCTTTTAGATTTCATGACTTTCCATAAGGCACAGGCATTCATATGGTTCTCACATTGTCTAAGAAGTCGTGCAGACGTTAAGTTTAAGCATTTACCAAGAGCTGCGAGGAATACTGTTTTCTTTGAAAACATTCACGATTTTCCTCACTGTGCCATCTTTTTAAAGCACATTCTAGGTTTACATAGTCAAACATGTATTAAATATTAATACAACACATTTATATTGGTTCCTGTTTATTTTCTAGGGGAGCGCAACAGTAAGTATTGTGCAGCTTGACAGCGCTAAGCTACATTATCTCCAATGACTTTTAAATGCCATCTTGCAGCTTTGTAGGGATCTGGCTAATTGGGAAATCAAAAGGAGCGAGCGTTCCTCTCCTCCCATGTGCTCTCAGGTCAGCCCCGCCAGCGGATGCCCAGCTCCAAGGAGGTTTCCCACAGCAGGACGATGCCGGGAAGGAGGCAGCGTCACCCTCCCGGCCACCCTCCCCACGCCACAGGGAGCGGAGGAGGCTTCCAAGTGGCCGTGGGAGCGGGGCCGGCGTGAACCGCGGGCATCGCATTCCTCCGCTCCTTGGCCATCCTGCCCGTCCCAAGGGTGTTGCTGCAGACGGCAGTAACTTAAAACAGCCTCGCCGAGTGTGCTGCTGTCAGTCCCCAGGCTGTGGGAGCATCTTGTACAGCCTCCTTTGAACACCCTCACTCCTGTGTTCAGAGCCAAGCTCGGTCTGACCACACACAAGGTCGGAGGCTCATGGAGGTACAGGCCTGGCTGCCAGGGAAGCAATGCTTGCAGGAGCCAGGAGGTTGCCTCACTTGAAAGAATAAAAGTAGTTTGCGTGTAGGAACTTCCTTTGAACGCTATTTTGCAAAAGCAACATAAAGGTAAGTCTTCTTGGGGAATAGCTTGCAGGAGTGGAAAAAAAATTGGTTTATTTCCTGCAAATCAGGAACACATGTTTACTAGTTGTTAAAATGGACTTGTGTATTAACTCTTTAAAGTCTAAACATTATCATATATGGAAGAAAAAAAACAATGACAAAAAATCCCAATATTTATCATAGATATTCTATAGAAGAGAGACAGATAAGGAAATGTATCGCAGAATATGGATAAATTGCTGAAGATATGTGGTTTCATAATATTCTTCCTTTGCAAACTATTCTTCCATTGCATAATTTTACAAATTATGTGAAAATATTCCTATTGAAAGCAAATATGAATGATACTTATCACTAAGAGGCAGCTGTAATATGAAGAAAACTTGATGCATTTCCTGTTTGAAAAACAAGTTACTATTTTTATGGACACAAAGACAAATCAAGACAGCGGTTCTTGGGAAAAGATATACAAAAATTTTAAATCAGGCAGTACATTCTCTCCTTCACTAACTACATCATTAAAATTACAATATGAAACAAAGCGTGGCTTTGTATTTGCTTGTTTATTTGGCTGATTTTATTTAACTATGTGCAGCTGCAGTCACTGATACTTAAAATCTTATAATACACCGCTATGGTTGTGTTCCAAGACCAGAACAGGTTACCAATGACTGTGATTAATTCTTTTTAATTACAAACTCTGATTCAATCAAAAACTTAGAGGTAAAATTCTAGGTGAAATTTATGGCCTGCATTATCAAGCAAGTCCTCTCTAATTGTAGAATAGCTGAATACTACAGGAACAAGCAGATATTTGTATGTCTAATGTAATTTATGCGTGTGTCACGCTATATTGCTAGCAATCATTTTCCATAATAAATTGCTTTTGTAGCTTCTGCAAATAAGACAATATTTATAAAATAGCAATAAATACATTTCAGTTTAACCGCTGCCTTGCATATACTGTTACAGCTATGTTGGGTTTATTGCAGCAGCCACTTGTTACGTCATTTATGGCCATATAATTCAAGGTCCCAAACCGTGAGCCCTCTCAGGACATGTTCTGTACTCCTTGGCACACTGGAAGATGCCAACCAGCCACACGTCCCACCTACAGTTGAGACAAACTCAAGGACTTTCTGCCATGCAAACTCAGGTCTGAAAGATAAAAGTACGTGAGTCCTAAATGCATTAGATTTCTCCCTCACACTGTTGTTCCCAGGTAATATCTAGCTTGACATGTCATTTCTCTCTTTGCTCTGGGTGGACAGACTCATTGACATCTGAAGCTGGTGAAGTCTCCTGTGTCAGCCTTGATTCCCACAGGTCAACCCTGAGCTCTCTGCTGCACACAGAGATACAGTGACAGGTTTTGAACACATCCATCCCTTACTTTTCTGTCTCTGGTGGCAAAAACAACTTAAATGTCTGTGTTGTTTAATCACCAAGGCTAAGTGTGAATTGTGAGCAATCCGTTGGGTTTGTGGCTTCGTACTTGGCAATTGTGCCACTTCAGTGAGCTTACGCCATCCCCCCAGCTTCTGTTTCCACCCCTGTTTCTTCCAGCCAGCCTAGACCCACGATGGCACCACAAACACAGAGGCCTTCAGCTCACTGCTTAGGAAGACATTTCAAGACCACTCATGTCCCATTTTAAGCTCTAATCAGAATCCAGCATATTTTCTGAAAATGTAGATCACTGAAAACCTAAAATCCCAAGAAAAGTGTGAAGCACCTTGGAAACTCTGAGCAGCTGAGAAGAATGAAGACAGATCAACCAAGAAAGCGCTGATACAATGAAGGAGTGAACAATGTTTTTCACATCTGCCCTTTGGGGTGAGCCTGGCATTTCATGGCTGACAAGGCCATGTGGAGCTAAGCCTGAATTAACTGACTGCTCAAAACAGCAGCCTCTGAAAGGCCTGAATCTTCCATGAAGATAAAATGGGAGAATTTTAGAAGCAAGTGACAGATAGAGAGATCTCTTTGGGGCAGAATTTTTGTTAAATCTTTAAATGAAGTAACATTCAAGACAAATGTTTCCCCAAAGCAGTAAAGAGAATGGATGATAGCCCAGAGCCATCCTTGGCCTATCCCTTGAAAGCATCCTAATATAGTCCCAGTTTAACCGGCTCATGTCTAACCATCTATCTGTTTTCCATAGACACGAAAAAAAAAATTAAAATCAAGTACAAATGTTGATTTAATTATATTGGCCTGTTCTGGTGGTATAAAAACTTCTATGAATACCCAGAACAATGTGTGAGTAGGGAGTGTGTCCCTTGTAAGTACTGAAGTTAAAATGTTTCTGTTGGCTTCCAGTTCTGGAGAGATGGTGACTTTTAACTCTAAGCACATGCTTGATTGCTCTGTAGCAGAGGGATGGGATTCCTCGTGGGCTGAATGTTAATTTCTGGATATTGAAATATAGCACGTACAAACGTGGCAGAGATAACTGTGACTGTGGAGGCCTCAGGATGCCAAGTGCACTAGCCAGCATTTTGGGATGGTTGCAAAAAGCAGGTGATCACTTACTAAATATGGTCATTACGTATGCAAATGGCTCTAAATATTGAAAATGAGTCATTTGTCTCCTGCCACTGATTTAACTGAGGTTTATTCTGATACCGACCTATAAAACACTAAGAGCCTGAAATTTTCTGTCATATTTGACATCAAAGTCTTAGGTTCAGTTAAAATATAGACCTCCTATGACAATAAATACCTGGAGAAGCATTTGGTACTGTATTGAAGAGGCATACTCACAACATGAGCTACATAAACTCATTCTCTAAATGAGAATATTTTAAGAGATATCAAGTACAGATGTTTCAAAGTAGAATTTAAGGTCTCCCTGGGTGTCCCCAACTGGTGATCACTCCATTATAAGCTTAACTCTTCACAGACAGAGTTCAGAATCCGGTTTACCTACCCAGCTTTCATCAAGGAAGAATAACAGTTATGCTTCAACAGTCCTTTGCACCCACTACCTAGTACAAAGCACGAACAGCTGCAATTTCACTGTCCAATCCTTTCTTATACCCTTACAACATTTTTTCTGTTAATGTAGATTAATTCTACAAATAACACTTCTGTAAATTGTTCTTGCAAACTGCTACATCATTTATGTAAGGACTTCTGTGAACTTTGAAAAATTAATGCCTTTAATTTTGGTTGATGGCAACATCAGCAGAGCTCTGTAAATTGCACTTTAATGAGATTTTGCTACAGGGGATAATCTGCTACTGACAGAGTAACATCTTGAAAACATCTGTAGACCTATAATTTTTCTATGACGATTAGATCCCACCACAAGAGTCCAAATACAGTGCAGAAATAAAGGAAAAAATGTAAAGTCCTAAATGAATATCCAACCTGTTCTTTAAAAAGAAGAGACATGCAATGAAAAGTTTCATGCACCGAAAATAAATCAATTTTTCTGACTAATTAACATTTAGCTTTATTTAATTAAGAAAGACTATTACTGTCTTCACTGCTGTGAATCTGTATATAATGAAGCAAACAGCAGTAGGTATAAGATACCACAGAGGGATATGCCCAAGTAACCCAGCACTATAGGTGCAAAGGAACGTCTATTACTGTTAAGTAACTGACATCAGAGCCTCTCTTTAATGTTGTCATAAATAAAAGAAAGATTTTCACAGATGCTTTCGCATATGGTTTCTTATTTGTCTCTGATGGAGGCTGGGAGTTATATTAGATGCCAAAATTAAATGATTTAAATAGACAGCTGCATAATGCAAACTACTAAATAACACCTTTTGAACACTTTCTATTTATAGTAAGTTCTAACTCACAGAAGGATGACAAATTTCATTTTGCTTATCCCACTATAGCTTGTTGCTATAAAGCCATTGCTTTTACCACACTGAAACTTCAAGGTACGCTGCAGTCTATTTGGAAGTGCAAAGCACACAGGATTATACTGGCAACAGGACTGGAAAGCTCAGAATCCAGGATTAACTTTAATAGATCAACTTAATCATCAAAATATGCAGTTTGTGATTATCTGTAATAGTTATCCAGGATGAACTGAAAAGGCAGGAAGAGAGGACTCCAGTGCAAACCGCTGGAGAATTTGGGTTCTGTCATCATCCACGTTCGAGTGAAGTGGTGGACATCAGAGAAGGCACTTAATGCCTAACTGATAATCTATCATTTACCAGCACTAAGGTATTATATCTTGTAGATAAAATTTTGCACTGAAAATACTGTATTTGGTGCAAGGAAAAATGCAGGTGTATGAGTACTGCCTTATTTTTCCCTCCCTCTCATGTCCTATACAATCATAAAGCAGAGAAAGTAACAGTTCACAAGTACGGAGTCTGCGTGAAGTTATTCTGAAAAGGAGTAGGACCTGCCAAATCTTCTAGGATTGGATTTACTCCTGAAAGCAGTTAACACTGTTTCCAGCAAAATGGAAAACGCTAGCTAGTGGACAATTCCAAAATGTTCTATCAAAGAGAAGGATTTTTCCTATCACCTATCTGTCAGTAGAGGCATTACGTGCAGAAACGCAAAGATGAAGAGGCATCATTTGAAAGACACATTTATAGATTTCCAAACTTTTTTCTATCCACCATGAAAGTCAGAGAAACAACATTCAATTCCTGTGGGAGTCACACACTAGGTAATGCTCACATCTTTGGCCCCCTCCTGCCCACCACTGCCTGAGCTGCCAACACAACAGCCACACCACAGCATAGCTCCACACAGTCCTCAGAGTGTTTTGCCCAGCTTCTGCCATTGGGCAGATCTGGGCCTTTTCCTTTTGTACTGAAATTAGAATATATTCATTTTATCTCCTATTGCCTCCACTTGTGAGTCAAAGTCTACATCAATTTTCCACAGTGTTCAACTCTCAGAGTTTTGAGTAGAGATACCGGGGCACATACAGCCCTCACTCCTTTCACACAGGCACAAAGTTTGCATCCTTCTTTGCCCCCAGCATAAGCAGCTAAAGAGGAGTAGGGATACTATCATCCCTTCTCCCTTGCTTTAGCCTTGCTGTGGCTCCACACCAGTTTCATCCAACACTTAGGGGACAACCTGGGAATCAGACAGCTTCCAAACCCATCTACCCTTTCCCCACCTTGGTAATGTGAGTAGGATGTGAAAAAATAACTTCCAGCCTGTTACAATTCCAGTTTTAAAGACGGAGAAAATAAACCAGGAGGTATGCATTTTGTTACAGAAAGGTTGCCAACACTCCCAGCCCCCAAAATAGTTAAGAGGATTGTGCTGCCTCTTTATAGCTTGGTCTCATACTGCACACTCTATTTGTCAGTACCATATGGTATCCATCCATTTTCCTTTTTCTAGACCATCCTTTTACTAACTAGCATCACAGAGTTGATACTATTAAGAAACTAACATATAGTGGTGACAGTATTTGCCTGTAGCATGGTACTGTGCAAATAGAGGTAATGAGAACTTTACTGTTAATGTTTATAAGACCCTTTAGATACCCAAAGTGGCTTTCATATATACAAATAAGTAATGTCAACACACTGTGATCCCCATTCTCCAGAGAACCGGGGCTGAGTTTCCATTCAGAATTTTCCAATTCCCTTTGCTTCACTACTAACAGCTTAAGTCTGCTGTAAGTAGCTCCAGGGACAAACTTCTAAGT
Source organism: Chloroceryle amazona (assembly GCA_027560015.1). NCBI lineage: Eukaryota > Metazoa > Chordata > Aves > Coraciiformes > Cerylidae > Chloroceryle > Chloroceryle amazona. The sequence goes on along the minus strand of JANHFX010020378.1, from coordinate 25,929 downwards.
GGCTCGTGTTTTATTAACTACGTTTTGTAGAAATTAATGTAATTAAAATAGTGTATTTTATGTAAATGCAAACTGAATTGCAAAGGATAACATTAGCAAATATTTGAGCCTAAGGAAAATTTATTTCCAGCAATTGCAGTGCTTCTACAGCCTTAGTGTAACAAAAGCTCTGAAAGGAACTTAAGATGTGGATAGATGTAGATGTCCTTACCACTACGAAACATTTGGAAAAGATTAAGTTTGAAATATGGAGCCTTGAGAGATGACAATAGTCTTCAAAAATAACCACTTAGAGCTTTCCTTTACTTATGGTTCTCTCGACTGGGACAAGCATCCTTATCTCTCTCCACTGAAACGTTAATGCAATGAGCTTAGCACCAACTTCCCCAAAACATCTTACAGTACTGTACCATAAATGATCAAGCTACAATGGGAAGTCAAGCTTTGGCTGACACCCTTCATTGGAAAGTCATTAAAACATACATGCTTCTTTTCCCACCAAAATTCTAAGAAAGTTCTCAACAAGTAGTTGTGTTAATTTAAAGCAACTGTAGGCAGTATTATTTTACATGTCAGATGTGAAGAGTATGATCAGAAGATAGCACATGAAAAGCCACTAAGCAAGCTAAAATTTACTGTTAAATAGGACAGAGCACTTGGAAGTCTCCAGCACAAATTTCTGCACTTTTGTTTCTGTAGCACTGTGTCCTGTGTATGAGAAGAGCTCTGCAGGGTCCTGCCTTGAGGGACCAAGCAGCCCTTCACCAACACTGCCAGAGTGCTGCTGCATTCAGATGGCTCCCTCCTCCCTCGCTGCTGCTTTTAAACTAAAGTCCTGGAAGACCCTATTTGTTTTTATGCTATTCAAGGATGGATCCACAGTAGGCAAAAATCATCTCTGTGTGTAAAACACTACTACATGGCCTTTGCATCACCCTATGCAAAGCACGAGAAGCTTTTCAGTACTGTCCAGTTCATTTTATTTTGCTACATGTCTCATTACCTCAAGCAGAATAATGAATAATATCAAAACAGAGTCCACTAGAAGTGATAGATTACTAAATGGCTGTCATTTTTGTGCAAAAAAAAATATTTATGAATGTGTACACTTTTTACCACCAAAAGCACTCTTTATTAAACCACTGTCACTACTGATAATGGTATTATATTCTGTGCTTTGTTACTGTGTGCTACAGTTCAGTAGGTCTCAAAATCATCAAGTTCAAAGTCACTGGAACATGAACTATATGGCAAAGACAGTAAAAGTCAGTTATTGACCCATGAGTGTTTACCTGACTTCTGAAGTGATTTTCAGATTAAAAACCCAAAGAATCCACTGCTGGGGAAAAAAGGTCAACAATATCATGAATATCAGAAGCAACATCTTGTAAGGCTGAGTTCTTAATAAAAATAAATTCAATATGAAGAAAAACTAAAATGTTTGAATAGCTGGAAAAAAAAATCACCTTGGATAAACTGACTAGAAATCACAATTAGTAATGCTAACAATTCTATTTTTGAGCACACCCAGTAACTGAGCAATTTAATACAATCTAAAATACAATAATAATGCAGCATTACGGTAAGAAAATGTAAATATAAATAACATCTTCATGTTACCATTGACAGTAAAAAAGCAAATAGAAGGTATGTACTGAAAGGTGAGGCGGAATCTATTTGAAATATTGTTAGTGCCTAAACACCTAAATCTGAAAAACCATTGCATTCTTAGGAAGCTTCCTAGAAAAGGAACAATTGAAAATAAATTGCATTGGAACTGGAAAAAAAAAAAACAATTCTCAATAACAGTCAAGATTACCATCTGATAATAAAGATATGAGGGTCAAAAAATGTCAGCTAACTTTCCCAAGCCAGAGATTGTGAACTTCAACCACTGAACTAGCTTGTTTTTAAGGACTGAGATCAGTTTACAATTGATTGCCATATCATCCACAACCCAGAGAATGTGGTTGTCTTCACCAACAATAAAACAGGAAGATTAAGTTTATGCTTCACTGAAGGAAGAGAAAAAAAATAAAGCTCCTAGCTGACTTTGAAGATACTGCTTAGATCAGGCAGGGAAGAATAGCTCTCATATTGAGATTTAGTTGAAAATGGTCAAACCAAACAAAAAGGGCCCCTTTGTATTTCTGACAACTAGACCATATGCAAATGAAAATCAAATACTTTTTCCTTCCCTATGAATGTTTAAGTGGCTAGGTAAAATCTAGGGAGCTCAGTCTTAACCAGGAAAACAGATGTTACCTCATCTGGTTTGATGCTCATATGGATGTTGAAGTCTCTAAGGCTAATAGTACAGTTCCAACAGTAGCTCTGACAGAGTTTCAATGAATACATTTGTGATATATTTCATACACTCTGATAGTCTATACACTCTTGTAACTACAAACTTTGATCCTTCCCTGGAAGTACAGGAAACACCTGGATAGTCTAATAAACTCCACTACACAGTTGGCCACTTTGTGTGTTGCAACCAAATTGTAACCAGGTCTCAGAAAGATGAGATGTGGATCTCCATTTCCTCTGTATTGCAGCCATCAATGCAATACTTTCCATGCAAAAGGGAACCCTTGGGGAGGATAGTGGTGGAAGGAGAGACTCAAAACAGATGAAAGAGGCAGGATTTCTATATAATGTATTTCTCTCCAAGCAAGAGGATGTTGTCCTTTCTCATGTAGGCCTCCTTTGCTCAGCACAGATGTACTATCTGAGCTCTTTCTGCTCTCTCTGCTCCTCTACACCTCTCTCAGTCCCAGTCATAAATATCACAATGCCCACATTTCCTTCAGATTGCCAGTCTCAGTCCAGAAATTGTGAGCACAGGATATTTTGACCAATGGTGACTGTGACCAGTACAGGACAGCTGGCTTTCCTCACCTCTGCCATGTGACAGTTCTCTTTTCAGCAACTTTGGTTATTGGTCAAAACTAGTACTTTAATACTTATGGTATAACTCAGAAAAACAGTTCAAGGTTTAGGAAGATAATTTCTTGACATCAGTTCTTGAACCCCAGTGATATTAAGACACAACTTTATTATGCTGTTTATCCCAGAAGATTTATGTTGCCTTAACATTTTAATACCAGTAGAATGATTTAGCGAGCCAGCTTCACGAAAGACCAGCTTGCTGTGTTTATGGTTATTTGTTATTGCAACTTTAACATCTTTGCATTCCTTCCTCTCTAGCTCTTTTCTTTTCCTCCATTTGTACACTGAGTTAAACACATCAAGCAGTGGTGAAAACTTTTCCCTTCCTTCATCCTGGTATTCTTCAATCATAAGCAGAAGAGACATACTTAGGATAAAAAGTGTCACCTCCATCCTTTCTCTTAATTTGTATATAAAAGAATTCCTTGCCTAGTTGAGACTTGCCCAGTCAGAATACAAATCTGTATTGGTAGATGCAACCAGTGGATTTCTATCCTAACAGAACAGGCTAACCAGGGAGGGTTAGAAGACCACACACAACTAATCTTATGGGAGGACATGCTGAAGCAAGTTTTAGGGTGACCAGAGCATAAAGGATAACTTACCTTCCTCATAGAAAGTTACCATTCTGACAGATAGGTACACTAACTTGAATTCAAGAGCATGCTTTGGTTTTTTTTTCTTGTTATTCTGACTTTCCTGCATTCCTTGTCATTCTCATCTGCCCTAGAGTCTGACATGGTAGCTGTTTGCTAAGTACCACACACGAGCAGTACACTAAAGATGTAATAGCAAATAATGGTCCCTAATATGGTAAGCTAAGCTTAACCACACCCAGGCTGCTCATCATAATGTTACATCTTATCAGAGGTTTTGCAGTATCTTACTTGAAAGAGATGTTAGAGCTCAGGGATGCTTGCTGCATGATTATTTATCCTTTATTTAAGAATGAGCACTACATTTGCTTTTATCCAGACTTTCATCATCACCCAAGGTCCTTTAGACTTTTCTGCTGAATGGTGGCTATATAAGGGAAGTTTTTAGATAGGTCTCCGTTTAGGAAATGCACTGAGGCACATTTCCATTCTTCCCTCCTCAAGAATAGATATGCTTTGCTCAATCAGCATATCTCCTGCTTATCTTACAGCATGGGTAAATTAGATTGGCTGATGCGTGTAGATTAAAATTTGCCGTGAATTTCATTACATATTTTTAACTCCAGCTATTTTTTATTAGCTTTCCTTTCTCTTCTTTGCACAGGCTCAAAGCCTTTTTGTTGATGCTCGTTGAAACCATTTTTTAAGTTTTGTATCTCCCTTATGTAGTTGCTATCATTCTCCTCCTCGCTTACTATTTGTATACTCAGTAGAACAAACCAAATAAATTAATAAAATAAGATTTTTTCCAAAAAACAACTGTAGTGTCTACAAAAAGATGCAATTATAGTAGAATAGCTCTTCACTTCCCATAAATATCACTAAAATAATAAAAATCTAAGTAACAAAATGCTTTTTCAAGAAGTTTTCCAGCAAATTAAAAAGACTTTATCTACCTACAAATTCTAATCAATGTAGCAATTAAAAAATCCATTTTTTAAAACAATTAAAATTCCAGCTTTGCTCTGGAGTAAGTAGATGCAAGGTTGCTTGAGTGTGACACACACTGCATCCATTTGACAAGAGCAGAAGAACAACAGACTTGGGTTGTGGGTTGTTTTCTTTTATTTTAAGTGCAAATTAGCATGAATGTTCTTTATGGTCCTATCTTTTGCTTTAACGTCAGAAAAATTTTACACTGATTTCAGGTCTGGTCCTCAAAAATAGAATTTTAGCTTGGAACAATTTTGAAAAGTTATAAATGAAATGCAATTTCTGTGAAATTTTTATAGAACTGAAAGTACCAAATTTCAAAATGTGTGTGATGAAAATACGCTACTACTTCATAGCAAATGGAGAAAAATAATTAAAGCTTATCATTATAAAATATTTAATAAATAAATGTTCCTATGTTCCTTTTAACTGGGACATAAGAGAACATATTTAGTGAACAATGAACTCCTCACAGTTAAATTGATAAAGCTTCTGCTTTAGCAATTATGCCATTTTCAAACCTTTGATTTAAAGCAGTTTATCAAAGCTAGCTGCATGTCTTAATTGAACTTGCCATTTCAGTAGAAGAGTTTGCATCCTCTAGTTTTCTTGCTTCACGTTTTCAATACACGTGCAAAGGGGAGAGCTAAGCATATTTTACTATTAATGAAAAAATGTTTCTAAATGTACGCAGCATCCTCCTTACCTGATAACAAGTCACAAATTTAAGGCTTTGGTTCTTGTTTTTCTACTCATTGCAGACTGAATTATGTTTAGAATATATTCTTTAAATATATTTAGGAGCATGGTATTTTTTTCTGATCAAACTAAGGTATCTCTTCTCTATTCTTACTACTGCCAAGTGTGTGATTTACACACAGTTTAATTATTCAGATGTTTATTATGTTCTACATAATGAAATTTGGACCCTCATATTTTCTTCCTACATGCTCAGTGCAGGCTGCAATTATAGCCACAGATATCTGTTTATTTGATGAATTTTGCTTCTTCTGCATAGTTTGATAAATATGGAAATAAGTCAAAACCTACTTTATATACAGTAATTAAAGTGAAAAATCTAGTCATGATGCAAATCCTTAATTGGACTCCAGGAGAGATATGCAGAATTTCTCTTTAATAATATGGGATGACTGGGGACAGAAAAACAAAGCACACTAAAATATGGTTTAGAAGCACAATTAATCACAAAATAGAAAACAACCAATTTAGCATGGCTCATTCAGTGACTCTCAAGGCTCAGGTAATGTTCTTTTAATCATCTCGCTCTAATATTAAGGTTGTGTCATGTGCAGCTGAAATAAAACACAATATATGTGCTGATCTTCACTGTGAAACATGTCCTCTGGACTAATTTTCTAAACACAGCCTTTTCACACTAAAATGCTGTCTACTTAATGACGTGTAAGTGAATGATCAAAGCAATGTAAAATGTTTTTTAACTATAATTATTTAATGTATTAATTCATTAGCAGAAAGGAAACCCTCTTGCAGTTGTTAGCAGGGAATATGTTTTTGTTGGCTATATATAATTAATTTTGTTTTTTCACTTTATTAAGACAAAGTCATTATTTTGGCTGATGATATACCAAAGAAGAATATACTTGTTAAGCAGTATTAAATTGATGAGTTATAACACAGAGTAGGTGGGGCTGAGATAGAAGTCTCCAGGAAAGAGAAGTCTGTACAAGCTAAAGAAATAAATGTTTTCTTTCCAAGCTTCGAACATATATTGCTTTAACCAGCTAAAATTAACTATCACTGTCACTTAATTTGATTGTAAAAATATTATTCTCCATATAGCTTTGTGTAATATCCCATTAGGGGAATATGATCACACTCTAATCAGAAGGTGTTGGATTTATTGCGCTAGTTTGTTTAAACTACAAATATAATTAATCTCCTTTTGCACTTCTCCTGAATAAGAAACATCAGAATGACACTTTTGTCTTCAAATGGATTATAGACATTGAGTAGGAGCCAGAGGTCATCACCCTGCACTGCCATAATTATTGAAGTAAATATCTGCTTCAAAACCTAAAGAGTTTTGTCGAGCATTCAGCCTGCCTGACCTAGCGACAGCCATGGACTGCACCAGAGGCTCTGTGGCTGGGACGTGACCAGGAGGACCACTCTTCTGTTACCCAGATGTGCCCATTGGTAGAGACCATGACTGCAAGCTTCCATGCTGAGAGCAGCTGAAATTAGAGAGTCTTGATGTCCAGTATTCAAAATCACTGTTAAAACTCTTTCTAAGTTGGAATCCCAACTGTCTTTGACAGATAAAAGGAGTCCTATGCAATCTAGTTTCAATGTAGCCTACTTTTGACCACCCTGAGATGACCTGGCACCTCTTCATGCACCTGCCATAATACTTAAAGGCTTCAGAAATTCTTTTCTTTGAAGTGTCCTAATAATAACAGTCTAACCTTTGATGTTTCTTCCTGTACCACATGCTTGAACTTCTTATAATCTAAAGTGTATAACCTTCAATTGCTACACACAAAGCAGTTGCACATCTTGAGAACACAACACCATAAACCTAATGCAAACTGTAGTAATGATGTTTTTATTTCATTTGTATTTAGCGCTTTATTTATATAGCATCATAAACCTAAACACTTAACATACCAATTGGGCATTAACCATCCAGGCTGATTAGCATGGAGCAGAATTCACCCTCTGCAGCCCAAAACCAGAAGAAATAAACAAACTCATGTAAAACAAACTTTTTGTGCAAATAGGATACTTTAGGAGAAGATCATTTTCACACCAAAAATCAGACAAAAAATTCCATTTCCCATGGCTTGAGATCGCATTCAGAGAGTATTTTTTGAATACATAAAAATTACTGGACCCTAAAGAAGTCAGGGAAAGTTATTTTTAAAACCCATGCCTAGCCTGATCATTACCTCAGGTTTCTGTAAGTTTTTACAGAGCCCTCTGAGGATGTCTATCCAGCTCTGGTTTATGTTACTTCACAGATTTTTAATATTCAATAGTCCTTATCCCGTGCAAATGTTTAGATCTAAAAAGAATTATTTCTAGTCTCTATTTTTAACTTATACATCAGGGATGAATTTTATCCAAGATGTATCACTTATATAGCTCTGGGGAGAGAGAAAACACATCCTCCATGTAGCCCCCAGTCCTGCAAAGGCTCATGAACATGCTGAACTTCCCTTGCTGCAAGCCATTCTGCTGAAATTGTGAGCATCTGCAGAATGCTGCTCCAGCGTGATTTAAATTTTTGCCTTTCCTGTTAATCACTCTTTTGGGTGGTCATTTCCAGCTGACTATTTTTCACCTTATAGTTTTCCAAAACTTCAGGGCATTCTAAGTCTTGCCCTTTGGTTGGATTTTTCTTTCTTTCTTTCTTCTAAGATTCTTTGAGAGCAGTGAAATTTAGAGGACAAATTATTTAAGCAATAATTATTATTCATATTTTAGGTTAATGTGTTTTGTCCAGTTACTCAGAGGAACTGAAAGGTTCTCTTTTTCTTCATAACTAAAGTTAAGC
>JANHFX010020378.1:0-17753 GCA_027560015.1 Chloroceryle amazona | reverse complement strand
TGACCAAGATTCAAACCCTGTGGCTCCCACTGCAAAATTAGAATCCAAATTTCTAAGTTATCAAAATGAGTTACAGTTACACTGATGTAACTGGTCAAATAGCTACAACAGAACGTGAAAAGGTTTGGAGAAGGACAATAAGTATGAACAAAATTCAGTAACAGCCTCCAGGCATGAGTAGGTTAAATGAAATAAGCCTTCCCAGAATTGAGGGGGGCGAAGTCACTTAAATGACTAACAGAGACATTGTAAAGCTCTATATCAAGAATGATGTGATCAAGATATATAAGGAATGATATCTCTCTCTAGAAGAGCTGAGGGGTGATCAGGTGAAGCTTGTAAAAGTCAAGTTCAGAATTAAAAAATAGGACATTCTTGATATACTGTTCATAGTTAAGGTAAGGAACTCTTTTCACTGCGAGACACTGGGACTGTCACAAATCTATAAGGATTCAAAAAGCCTCTGGAGAAATAAGTGGAAAAGAAACTCAGCAGGGCTAATAAACAGAAACATGGCATCTCTACAAGAGGAAATCCCACAATAACCTTGGAGCATAATTCTGAGAAGTAGCACTGCACAATTGCTCTTATATTCTTCCCTATTCATCTGTTGCTGGCTACAGTCAAGCATGGGATATTGGGCTAGACAGATATTTAGCCTGGTCCAGTGCAGACACTCCTGAGGTTTGAAGAAAACTGGCTGTCTGACTCATTTCAATCTCTTCAACAATAAGACAAGAGGTGTACATCATTATGAGAATGAGACAATTCTAAAGAAATGGTATAGTGATGTACACAGAAGAATTTGGTGTTGGGTTTCTCAAAGACAATATTAATATACAGTGGTGGAACCAGGCAGTCCACCTAAAGCTTAAGTTCAGTCTCCTACCTGGTTAAAACCCACCTGGAGGCAAAGAAGAGGTGGTAACATCAGATTACACACTCTGTTTTGTCACATTTGTCTAACTTCTAAATTTCTAAGGAGCCTCTTAAATGGGTGTTCCTAAAAAAGAGTGAAAACATCAGCATTTGGCTATACAGTACCTACTTCTGCCCCAGCCTCCAAAGCATTTCCCAATTACCTCCGTTTTGTTTTCACTGGTGATGTTTTTCTACCGTGAGAGTGTCCCAGCACTCAGTACAGCATTGCAAGCACCATTGCCCATAATAAAGGTATTAGCACCTCCTTTATTTCTAAAAACATCTCTCCAGCTTGAAATTACTTTTGCCACTGTATCCCTTTACAAGCTTTTTTCTAATTTGCTACCTCCGATAATTCTAGGCATTTTTCAGTCTGACTGCTTTGTAAGTATCTCCTTCCATTATGTAAAGTGGTTTCTTTTCAGATTCTAGATTGTAGAGCTACTCAAAGTGAATAAAATTTTTTCACTGACATTTTTCATTATCATGTTGCACTTAAACCATTTCTTATGGGAACTTGATAATGTTCTGTAGTTGATTAGTTTAAAAGGTCTACATTCTTCTTTCAAACATGTACAAAAAGCTCCTATTGACTGATTTCAATTAACTGAATTCATTTCAATTCAACAGTCTAAATTCATTCTTCATCTAACTCTACCGAAGTCTAGTGAGCCAAATGTTGTGTGACACAGCTGAATTTCACATCCAAACCCAAAGCAGTAGTTCGATGTTGTCCATTACACAGATGAACGAAAGGGGAATACTCAACACTGAAAACCAAGTGAAGCACATACCCTGACCTATACAGAAGTTTAGACTTGATTAGGTCCTTGCATTATGTAACTATAAAAGTTTTACTCCTAGACCTAGTGACTACCATTGTGAAGTCCTGGAGTGAAGTCATATCAACAATAAATCTCCCTTAGGCTTCAGCAGAGGTCAGGGTTTCCCTACACATCTGCAGAATAACAGCATTGTGTTTACTTAAGGAAACTCTAAAATAAAAAAATAAAATAAAAATAATTAGGAATCTTTCAAAGAGCAAACAAGTTGAGCAGGAAGAGGGAAAGAAAAAAAAAGAAAAAAAAACAGGAAGCAGGACAAAACTGTATTTACATCTTCTACATATGGAGTTTGGAAATCCAGGTGGTTTCTGTTTTGTTCCTGTTTGCTTCAGATACTGAAATATCCAGATGTCAGTACAAAAATATACTTGAGAAGTGTAACATTTTAAAAGAAATTTAAAGTCATGCCCTGTCTATTCTATCCTTTAACTGACACTTGATCAGAAGTATAATTGGTTAAAATAGTAATAGAAATAATCAGCCTTATTTACACTTTTGATACTACAATTTCCAAGTCAGCTTGTTTAGTCAATGACTTCAGAGGGGTTTGGATTAGCTCCATGTTATGATGCCTTTTTTCCCAGCGATAGAGCCAGTATATCTATATGAATGAATATGCTCATTGTCTCTTGGCTGATTGACCTACTCTGGGACATGAATAGCTGTTGTAGGTAAAACCAAGGTTTATGAGCTGGAGTATACTATTCCCGTGGCTGAGGGCGGGTGTCTGGAGAGGGTGGACAAGCACATTGGAAGGTGAATGGGAATAGTCTCAATTTCAGCCATTTGCTGCACAGAGACTTCCTGAACCTCTACCTTAACACTGAAACTTGTGTGTTTCTAGACTTCAGTAATGTTTTCTTCTATTAAATTGTCCAATTAGTTGTTCAACTCATATAGCATCTTAGCATCGTGTGACAAAAAAAGTTTCATAACTTAACTACTTGCTGTGTGGAATCTCCAATCCACAAAGACAGGATGACAGAACTAAGCACATCTGGGTGTGCTGCATTCCTAGAGCACCTGGAATACTTCAGAACAATATTATCCAGAAATTATGGAAAAAGAGTTCTTCTTAGAATTCTTTTTTTATTATTTTATGAAGAACACCACAAATACTTATTTAAAACAAGGAAAGTAATGTTATGAAGCATAAACTGCCTTTCCTCAAACAGTAGTCTCAAAGACTTTCCTGATAAAACTGCAGCTCCTTTCTGGGACCTCATCAAAGTTTTCCCCTGTATGCTTTGAATGCATTTCCAGCTCTGTAACACAAAAGCCACCCACACACTGATACCAAATACTTTTGCAGAAGAAAACAAAAGTCCCTGATCTCCATACAGGGAAGTCTTAAATGAAGACTTCTCTTTTCTTGGTGTGCCTTTAAAATCTGTTCTCCATCTCCTTGAAAAGAAGGTGATACCATACATGCCTGCCTACAGAATGGATATAGATCCACATTTATCACATTTCCCATATATAAAGTTCATGAAGCTCTGCTCATGCAGAACTTCACACCTGAGAGAATAAGCCAGTCATTGTCTGACACCTCACCATTCAAGCTGACTTCAAACAGTATATTCTACCAGCTGAGTTAAAAATGGGAGTTGAAGTACTTAATCAAGATGAGGGTCTTTTCATCAGGCACTGACTAAAATGATTTAAACTTGAAGCTATGGCAAAACTGTCTCAGAGTTTAGCAGAGCCAAAATAATTAACACAATGTGAAATCATAGAAAGCAATAACCTAGGGACTTTCTGTCATCAGTACTACCAAGAAGCAACCACAACAAAATAAAAAAGGCTGTCCTTCAAAACTGAGGTAGGTGAAGTAATAGGAGGAATGGTGTTTTTAGAAATAGCACTTACAACTGGTAGTATGCTGAAGCTCTTAAGAGGCTGCTTCCTTAGATAGAGAAATACATATTAAAGTATTATTTTAAACTACAGCTTTCATACACCAACCACTTATTCTCCCTTCCTAGATCCCAAACAAGGAAATCAATGATGCTCTTTATCGTCCTGACTCCTTTCCTTATTCCCAAGCAGTCTCCTATATACAGTCCAATGCCCACACAAAAGACACGGTTTTATCTATAGCTGAGAAAGGAGAACTGACTGGCTCACCTTATGAGGTCTTCTCCAGTCCTATAGCTTTATGGTCCACTTCTTTAAGGGAAGAAAACACATAGTTTTCTATCAAATCTAATGTTCCAGTAAAAAGCTAAGTCCCCAGACAGTAGCAGATCAGAATCACAGCATGGTAGCTGTTGGAAGGAAACCTCTGGAGATCATGTGATCCAACTCCCCTGCTAAAGCAGGTTCACCTGGAGCCAGTTGCACAAGAATGTGTCCAGGTGGGTTTTAAATATCTCCAGAGAAGGAGACTCCACAGCTTCACTGGGCAGCCTGTTCCAGGGCTCACTCTCCCTCAAAATAAAGCAGCTTTTCCTCGTGTTGAGATGAAACTTCCTGTTCTTACAGCATCTTACTGCAGAGAATACTTCTGCAAAATTTTAAGTTTGTTGCTGATACCTTAGGCCAAGATCTAAACAGAACACAATGAGCCTTAAACAGAATGTAAACACCCACAAGTCAGGAGCTGTAAAAAACCTCTGCAGAGCTGTTATCAAGTGTTCCGGATTGTATATTTTTTTCATACCTAAAAAAAAGAGTAATCAATTGCTTGGAAAGTCTTTGTCTGAACTTCCTTGTGTTTTCATCTAATGACAACCAGTCTGGCATCACTCCCATTCTTAAATCCAATGAAGTTACTGCAGCCCTGTCATTCCTTCCCCAGCAAAGAGTGATGGCATTTGCAGAGCTCAGCTTGACATGGCTTGAGACTTCCACAACATTCAGTACTACAGCAGCATGATTCCAACATACAGCTACAGAAAGAGCCTGATTCATAGAATCATAGAACAGAATAGGTTGGAAGGGACTTTAAAGATCACCTAGTTCCAACCCTCCTGCCTCTTCCTCCCACTAGACCAGGCTGCTCAAAGCCCCATAAAACCTGGTCTTGAACACATCCAGTGATGGAGCATCCACAACTTCCCTGGGCAACCTGTTCCTGTCTCCCACCACCCTCATAGTGAAGAATTTCTTCCTAATTTCTAATCTAAATCTACCCTTTTCCAGTTTGAAGCCATTACCCCTTGTCCTACCACTACAAGCTCTTGTAAAAAATCACTCCTCAGCTTTTCTGTAGCCCTCCTTCAGATACTGGAAGGCCACAATAAGGTCTCTCCAGAGCCTTCTCTTCTCCAGGCTGAACAAACCCAAAACTCTCAGCTTGTCCTCATAAGAGACATGTTTCCTGCCCCCTGAACATCTTTGTGGCCCTCCTCTGGACCTGCTTCAACAGGTACATGTCATTCTTATGTCAAGGGATCCAGATCTGGATGCAGTACTCTGGATGTGGGGTAGGAGGGGCAGAATCACCTCCCTTGACCTGCTGGCCACACTTCTTTCGATGCACAGCCCAAGATACAGTTGGGGCTTTCTGGGCTACACCTGCACATTGTTGGCTCATGTTGATCTTTTCATCACCCAGCATGCCCAAGTCTCTCTCCTTAGGTCTGCTCTCAATCCATACCTCTCTCAGCCTGACTGGTACTTGGAACTGCCAATACCCAGCTGCAGGACTTTGCACTTGGACTTGTTGAATTTCATGAGGTTGTCATGGGCCCACCTCTCACACTTGTCAAGGCCCCCCTGGATGGCGTCCCATCCCTCCAGCACGTCAAACACAACACACAGTTTAGTGCTGTCCGCAAACTTGCCGAGGGTGCGCTTGATCCCACTGTCCATGTCATCAACAAAGATGTTAAACTTCACCAGTTCTAGTACCCATCCCTGAGGAACACCAGTCATCACTGGCCTCCACATGGACATCAAGATATTGACTGCAACTCTTTGAGTGTGACCATGCAGCCAGTTCCTTATCCACCAAGTGGTCCATCCACCAAAAACATATCTCTCCAATTTAGGGATGAGGAGGTCATGTGGGACAGCCTCAAACACTTTGCCCAAGTCCAGGTAGATGACATGAATTGCTCTTCCCTTATCCACCAAAGCAGGATTTGGAGCTCTTGGGAGATAACATCCTAGAAGACACTCAGGCTGAAAGCCAGAAAGATCAGTTTCAAATCCTACCTGACCAGGGGTGATAAATGGGAATCCTGGTAAACAGAGGGTGCAAAAACATCCCACCTACAAACCCCTCTGAGCTGTGATATTCTCCATCCTTTTTGCTGAAGATGTGCCACCATCAGAAAACTACAAGAACGGGGATTATAAGGTAAAAAAGAACCTAAAAGGGATCCCAAATCTAGCAGTTGTTAGGGAGCACGACAGTTAGGACATTTCCCAGGGAAGTGAATGTCCTTCAACATGAAGAACACTTACTGGAGAAAATCAAAGAACAATTCTATTTGCAAGAAAGAGAGAGCAGAGCTGGCCATCTGCAGGATGTGGCTAGTTGGCTTCTGTTGACTGGCAAAGGACTATTCTGCACTGGAACCAGTTGAATTTTCATCACTGAAATATGAATGCTATTAAATTTGTGACTGATTATATGCTAACATTAGTAAAGGCTGATTTTCCCCTCTTCATTATGTTCCCCTTGTAGTGTAAGTGCACATATCCTATCTCATTTTAATGCAATAAAGATGGCTTTGAAAAAGAAATGCATTCATGGTGCCTGAGGTTAGGTTTCTAATTGAAATTTAGAGGCTTCAGGAGAAGCTTAGAGCTAAAGGGCACTTGGTACATGAAAACATTCTCCTTTGGCCAGCTAGTCAAAGTGGTGTTTGTCTGATGAACTGTCAGTACACTGTCCTCAGAATACAGACAGCATGTGGTTGAAGAGTCCCTGTCTCTCTGTCTTGCCCCTCCAAAAAGCAAGCACGTCTTCAGAATCTACTGCTGAGAAATCATCTTTTCATTCTAGAAAATTTCATCGGGAATCAAGGGAGATCTTTAGTCTTCACCAACACAGGCCTCATCTTCCACAATGTTCTTAAAGTCACCAACACACAACAGCAGAGTAAATCATAATGTATTTCGTAAGAAAATATTATTTCTGTAGTAGAAATTTCCTTTCTTTTTCATAGCCTCTTGGGCTTCCATTCAAATGTACACAAGAAAGTTCTCTGTGAGTCTACAGGTCTCAGAACACTCATTATAATAGCCATGAGAATGTTTCTACTTTTTATAACTTTTTTTCATTATTGTGATTTTTTTCATCTGAAACTCAAAATAATGAGACTAAGAAGAGCCAATGTTCTGTTTGCTGGAGCTTTATTTCCCATTCTCATCTTCTTTATGATTCCCACTTTTGCACTACGCTCCCTACCTGAAGACAGAAGAGGGAGTTCCTGGCTGCAGAGTTCTGTGAGGGATGCAGGCTGATCATGCAAAGGGTAACAACGTGAAACAATAAATTACCAAAACTATGAGTCACTACAGCGGTATTTTAGATTAGAACATTTTAGGGACAAGGAAGGCAATGGGGAAGCCATGATAGCTTTTTTGGTTTGTTTATTTTAAGAAAAGTAAGAAAAATATGGCAGTATATATTTATAATAATAATAAAAATATCTGTTAGAAGCAGCTTCAGTACAAGATGTATCAGCTCTGAAGAGTAGGGAAGACAGACATAATTCTCAGTCCATTCCTTAACTCCCACTCAGAAATGCATATTGCACACTGAAGATCAGAAACGATGCACTGGATATATGTTTCCTGACCTTGCTGTAGGACAGAGCCACATGAACAGGGAACTGAGGAGCAGCGCAAGAGACCAGGCCAGCCCTGGAGCAGGAGCTGAATGAACAGTCTCCAAACATCAGAGGGAGTCTCCAAACATCAGAGGTCTGACTTTGTTTTTCAAATTTCCATCAAGAAGGTTTCTGCACATACCCTGATAGCCTGTTCCCCATTCCCCATCCTAGCAGCTAGAATTTTTTCTTTAATATCCAATCTAATCTTTCTTTCCTGCAAATATCAGCCAATTTTTAATAACAGCTACACAGAAGTAAGTGGTAGATGGCCTTCTTTTTGTTATAACCTCTCTGTTCCAAAACACCAATGAGGTGTCTCATTCTCCTCCTCTTAATAGAAATCAAATTATTACAACCTTTCATTGTAGGTGACATTTGCTAAGTCCCTGGTTTTGCTTGCTGTTCTTCTCCTCTCTCTTAGTGCAGTCAAACAGGGCTGAATGCCACGCAGCAGCAACCTCCCCTTGCTCACAAACATATTACCTGCTAGAAGCATCAAATCCCACTGGGATGGTAGCTTCGTTTCTCCTTTTTTTTTTTTTTTTTCAGCATCAATGCATTGGTTTATGTTTTCACTGGAACACCCTGAAATTTGCAGACCCTTTTCTGCAGTCCTGGTAACCAGGCAGACATTTCTATTGTGTGCACGCCTTGACTTCTTCTGAAGAGCAGCTCTCTATATTTGTCCTCAAATTTAGATGTATTTATCCACAAATATAAATTGTGGATAGCTACTTTCCTGTTGTCTTTCTGCTTGTTTCTATGTTATATCAAAAATAAAAGGAGTGGATAAAAAATTGCACATGTTCAACAATTCTCGCTAACAAGGCACTGAGCATATTTGATTTAATCAAAATAAGTGTGGTAGGAAAATCACGTAGGTTTAATTTTTGAAAAGCTATTAAGTTTCAAATTAAATGGAAGATTAAAATAAAAATGAGCTTTAGCTGTAAGTGGAGGCTAAATTTGGTCAATTTTTGTTGTTTATCTGTGCATAAAGTCCTTGCATTTACCATTTGACAAATCCTCTAATAAAATACTTGCTGCAATCAGGTGAAGTAGGTTATTAATGGTTCTAAAAAAGATATACAGGATTGCCTCATCCTGAGGCAATTAAGTCTGTGAAGTAAGTGTGTTTAATATCTCTGGGGGCCTGACTGGAATGAAACAGGTGATCTTTCTACAATTGCCATTGTTTCATTTAGAATTTCTTTCATTTTGTTTAGTTTTAACTGAAGAATGACTCCTTGCTTTATAACACTTTTGTTAAGGCTCCAGTCCAGGGACTTTCAAAGGATGTTTGTGCCACATCAACAGCAGAGTGGAAAATTTTAACCACCACTAGAAAGCAATGTGATGTTTTGTGTAAAGCCCTACCATCCCACACAGGAGAGGACAGTCCATATTTACTCTCAGTCTCTTGACTCGGGCTTTGCCGTGGTGCTGCCAGCTCCCACATCAGGCCAGGGCAGTCCAGACCTCCTTTCCTTGGGTAGCCTCCTCAACAAAGCAGTTTGCTGGCACCACCCGCTACCTCCATGTCTCTTAATCTTCTGTGCTTCCCGGAGGGGCTTGGGGACTGATGGATGAAGGGACAGGGAGTCGAGCCACCACACAGCCTTCCTATTCAGCTCTCCAACACATCTTCATTTCAAAGAAATGCTGACTTAAATACAGACCTCGGCTCTCCCGAATCCCCAGCCTCGGGTGCTTCAGTTTGGAAAACAAATGCTTTCCCACCGTATGTTTTCCGAGTGATATATTGTGGATACATCAGGGTGCTGTTTGGTCCTTTGCTATAAAACCTTGTATTTTTCATTTCTCCTTTTTTCCTCTACTGTGTTCTTTTTTTCCCTGGATTTATTAGTGGGGATGGTTTGTGGAGGTATGGTTAATTACTAGAGCTTATGGCCTGCTGTGATTGAAAGCTGATCTCACCAGTTCAGGGTCTGTGTTATATTTATTCTGTATGTAATTAAATCTGAATACCATAACTATGCATAATGTTGGAAAATAATGAGAAACTTTTTTTTTTGTTTGTGAAAACACATCTGAAAGGTATTTTCTTCCTGCAGTACTGAATTTCTACAAAATACTCTGCACTTTACTCATACACAAACAAGCAAACAGCCAAAAGGCCAAAAGGGGCATTCTGGTCTATGATTTAGATGAAAACAAATGTTTGTTTATCAGATCTATGTCAGCCACTAAAAATAAAGGAGGAATTCAAGCAAACTGTGATAAAGGCTATCCATATATCTTGGGGTATTTGTAACATCACAGACATACTAAAGGCATGCAGAGAAGTGCCAGCGCAGCAGGGTGAACATGAACAGCACATCCTAGAAGCAGCAGCATCCAATTGAACACAGGAGACTTGGCTGGGGAGTTCCTCAAATAAAACAAGTTGTGTGCAGCCAGGCCACTGCTCTGACTATAGGGATCAAAAATTCTCCAGATTTCCTTACCTAAAGAGGATGAACTAGACCAATATGGTAGAGGAGGTCAGACACTGTTTACACTGAGGTAAATCAAGCAGAACATTGCACAGCTCACTGGACCATACCAGAATTAGGCCAGACATATCATATCTAGAGGCTCAATATTTTTTCTCTGCTACACATACATCTGAAGTCTGCTGAGGTCCTTGTTGTTCACCAGCATGACAGTGATATGAAATTAGAGGCCTCTAGAATATCAGAAGTCTTTGGTCCGGAAATTTATCTCATTGTCTCTATATATAGCTGATGTTCAGGAAAAAAAAAAATAGATTTTTGGTGTCTGATCTAATGTGGTGAATGATACAGTCAATAATACTCCAAAAAAGTGTGTGCAAACCAACGCAAAAATAATCAGATCCAGTCCACATTTTTTTCACCTTAGCAAAACAAGTCAATCTTAGGGCACACCAAGCAAGACAAGGGTGACATGGGAACCAGGAGACTACCTTTAAGCTTTAAGACAAGTAATAATGTGGAAGGAAAATTAATAATTAAATAATAAAAGCAAGAAGGCATTTTGCTAAAGAACAAAGACATGACCTCTCTCCCTAATAAAGTCCAGTAAAAATTCTCTGAACAGCCAATGTACATGAAGGGAAATCCTTTTAAGAGAACCTTGCTCTGTAGAAAAGACCTTTTGCTTTACCCTCTACCCCAGACAGTAAGGAATAGACCTGCCAGTATTAGCTACATAGAACACCATGAGCCATTCAAATGTCCAGGCATTACATTACTAACAACTTGGCTTTCCTGAATTTAAGCCATTGCACCCAATATCATGGCTGTTAAAGGAATGCTCCTCAAGAAAGCAATCAGCAAACTTGTGTTTCTGACATAGCAGCAGAGAGCCATTTTCCCTGGCAGCAGATGCATAACCGAGTGTAAATTCTTGAACAGTCGGCCTCAGTCTGTGGGTTAGAAAGCAAAATGAAACACCCCTTGCAGGACAAGACTAAGTGTGCTGGTGACAGCAAGGCTGTTTGCATCAGCCATCTCCATTAATGGAATTAGATGTACCAACTACTACCTTTTTTATTTTTCACCAACCTCAGCTTCGTGTGGCACAGAAGCCAACAGCAGCTCAAAGACCATAAGCATCCATATGAATACACCTCACCACAAGATTCTGCAGCAGTTGTGCATTGGGATTTGCAATGGCTACTTTCAGCTACACCTGTGCTATGTGTGGATGAGATGATAATAATCAAAATAAGAAGTTCTTTGCTAAACTCCTACAACTTATGACTCTTTCCCCTTCATAAATTGTCTAAAAGTGAGTGATTCAGGAATTCTGCTGTTTATGGCTTTGCCACAGTGCTCTCCAGAGCTGTCAGTCCTTGACAACTAACTTCTGAACTATACTGGTTTATGGTGATTTGACAAAGAAGATTACCCGCCCTTTACCAAACTGGGCATCAGCCTTAGAGACAGGAGAAAAGTCTGGAAAATACAAGCTACTCCTTGCAGCCTGTGGAACTTAAAAATATGCCCAAGCTCCAGCCTGCAGCATGTGCCATGGTCCTCATTGTAACTGTATTAGGACAAGGTGCAAGCAGAAGCCTTTTCCCATCTCCACTGGTTTCATCGTGGCATGCATCAGCCATGTTTTCTCTCTGGATAATCAGAGATCAGGACCACAGGGAATGTTAAGTAAAATATTTGCCCCGTAGATTGGAGTTACGCTAGTGCTCCCTCATGAACTCATGACTCAAAGGATGTGAGAGGCACTGGGTATGATTACTGCTTCTATTACAGTAGGTCTGAAGGGCTCCTTTTCAGGCCACCATCAGCCATCCCATCTATGCAGCCAAGGTTTTTGGCCCAGCTACATGCAGCATCTCAGGGTGACATTGCATGCACTAGAGGACAGCTCCTGCTGCACCCTTTCTCTCTAATCAGAATTGTCTACAATTTGTAGCTGGAATACAGAAAGGAAATTTCCTTTTTATATATATCTTCAGATTCCCACATTTTACCTTTTCTTTTTTTTTTAATTAAGTGATGGTAAACCTGTATCCTGGTTTAGTGAGAACAGAACTAATTCTGTTGAGTGATTTTACTTTTCAGCTCAGTTCTTCTAACTCCCTGCACTGTCTGCAGGCAGCAGCTGTTGGCACAGGCAGGGGCTGCTGCTGGCAGTGAGAACACCCCATGGTCACAGCTACTACCAAGGGTTGGTGTGCAGACCAAATCCACTACTGGATCATGTGCACCACACTGGGGGTGCAGAAAGTAAATGCAGGGAGGAGTAGACAGGACAGGTGACCCTAAACTGACCAAGGAGGGATTCCATCCCATCTGCATCATATGCAGTACAAAGCTGAGGGATCTGGAGGGTCCCGCTCAGCTCAGCTCTTCTGGCTTCTTTATATTCACTGGCCAGCATCGTAGGAGGACTGTGTCTGTTCTGCCTGCAATCCTAATCTGTGTGTTCCTGAATCGAGTACCAGAATCCAGCTCCTGGACACAGTTCCCCTTTGCTGCTGGGCCCAGTCTGGGACTTTACCAGTGCCTGCTCCACAGCATCAGTGGTGATGGTGATGTAATTGCCATCAGTGGGGGTTGGGTTCGATACTGGTTTTGTACATATTTATATGTATTCCATTTTTATTATTATTTTTAATTTTCATTCAAGCTGTTCTAGTTTCCTTTTCTAATCGCCAAGTCTCTCTCCCTTATTCCCTTTCTCTTCCCCTTTGGGCAGTGAGGGGGGTTAACAGAGAGCATCTGTTATAGGTCTAGCAGGCTGCCCTGACCCTAAACCGTGACAACATGTTCAGATAATCTCATTAAATAGCTTATGATAGGTAGTAGTAAAGAGGTTGAGAAATCCTATTCCCAGCTGCACAAAGTACCATCCTGTATCATGTTTTAATCTGACATTTTTTACATAAGTAACAGCACAGCAAATTTTATTATCACATACTTATCCACCAAAAATATATATATATAAAATAAAAATAAAATAAAAATTCCTGTAGGTGTCTGTACAGGCAAAATCCAAATTCCAAATTGCAAGACTTCCTTTCCTAGACAGAAAGCTATGAGATTTCATAAGATCAACAAGAAAACAGGTAAGTTCTTAGTATATGAAAGCAAAAATGAAATGTCCTCCATAATAATAGTGATTTCATAAATTGTAGGGTTTATATACGAGTTATGCAGACAAGTAACACATTTCTGAAAAAGAAGTTAGCCAGAGGAAGAAAAAGAATTAAGAGAAAAATCACAAATATGCTGAAAGTCCCTCACCACCTCCTTGCATGTAATAATTGTGTTGCCATATGTGCTCAGGGAGAACAAACAAGAAAAAGACACACATCTCTGACTCCTCCAAAGAAAATGTTTGCTCAAGAAACACCAAGTAGAAAACATTTTCACAAATCTTATTGTGCCCAAGAGAAACTGTAAGCAGCACAGCAGACATTTACACTTACCAGAGCTCCATTCTAAACGACCTCTTCAATACAAATGACTGTCTGGCATCGTAATTGCTGCACTGCTCGTGTGCTTGTGTTTCTCTTTAAACATATGCATAACAAACTTTTCAAAATTAAATTATCACAGGTAAAGTTTGTTCTTTTTGTCATGTAGGTGCTGTCCTTGACAGTTTCATGGAGCAAATAGGACTGAAATCTCTAAATTCTACTGCATTGTGTTAAAAAAAAGCTGTGTTTTCTAGTATCTTAAGGTAAAGTACAGATTTTGAAGCCTTGGTATAATTAAACATGAAAAGAAACAACGTGCTGCTGAGTCATGCATATGGTATTTATTTTGTACAGCATTCTTCACGATCCAATTTTTGCTTCTAACAACAATTTGTTAAAATACATGGGGTTGTTCATACCCACATCTTATTTCAGCTTTCAGAAGTAAATGTAGGTATGGACAATAATGGCTTGGTGTAGGTCTGGGAGTTATTTTTACATAGCAATCTCTGTGACCGAGGTTGCTAGACTCAACTTTTTGGGCTTTTTTTTAAAGAAAAAGTGAGAAGTTAATGCACAATTGTGCAACAAGTAGGAGGGGAAATGCTGTAGCAAAATACATACCCACCAACCTGTGAAATACATGAAGCTTTCTTCACATCCACTCTTTAAGGAGAACCCCCACAATGACTTCACTTAAGAGTCTGCATAAGAACAAATGGCACAATATCTCAAACTTTAAAAGATACAATATGCTTTCAAATTATTTCCATAAGTATGTTAGTAAATGAAAAAAAAAAAAAACCCTAAATCAAAGCAGAGGAAAGAGTAGGAGTTCTTCACCAAACAGTTTGTCTCTCAGTAGAAAGAATGTTTTCGGGGTCATATAAGTAAAAAAAAAAAAAAAATTAAACTCTACAGCTACCAGGTGGATGTATCTAGAATGTTATTGTTCATGGGAAACAGCTGAATGAGAACTGAATTCCAGGGAAAAACACTGTAGAGTTGTGTTCTGCTTTCCATTAGGAATAGCTCCCTCCGTATTTCTCACCACCCTCTGCACACTTCCTCCAATACATTGAGAAATGAAGTTTCAAGATAACATATTTTTTTCCTCAACCCCCAAGAAAAAGCTGTTAGTTTGATTTCAGAGACATACAAATGTAAAATCAGTTAAATATGCAGCATCTGGGCATGTGCTGAATGTTGTGTCTGGTGGGTAAAAGAACTAAAATTAGGAGGCCTTTCAAATTAAAAACCACCAACATTCAGAGCTGTTAGCACCCATTCTAATTTCAAAAGTTAAAGCTTTACCTGTTTTGGGAAAGCAGTCACCTCCACAGTAAAAGGGTTTCTTAAGCTAGGGATGTCCCTGCACCTCAGGACATGGTCCAAAGCAACCTCAGTAACGCACACATTAGCTGGGACCATGCAACTCTAACACCTAGTTGGAGTGCAGTACCCCATCCTCCCACCTTGCAAAATTCACCCTATGACTTGGCTTATCCTTTATTGCTTAATATGGTATGTACATAAATACTCACACTACTCCTGCTACCAAAGCCTCTCTTAGTATCCTCAAAGCTGGTCCAGCTTGCTGGGAGCAATATCAGAGTAACTGTACACAGGCTGAGCCTTTTCCCCTTGAGCATATTGATACTACAAGATGGAGTTCTTGAACTTTTGTTTCTTTAGTGACAAAACTGACGTTTCTCTTACTAAAATATATGCAATATAGCTAGAGAGGTTGAATCATTACTTTTCTGCCTTAAGGCAGGATCTCCACACTCACCGAATCCCTAGTAGAGGCATATCTGGCTTCTCCATCATCTATGAAGACCCCCAAAAGCTCCCTAAGTCAATTCCAGCACTCATCTGTCCTTGCAGCTGGACCTCCTTGATCTACTTCTAGCTTCATGCTCTTTACTACAATGTCAGCCCACTCTCACTTCTGCTGTCTCCTGTGGAGAAGGATAGTGCTCAGTCATTTTCCTTACCAAAAAAACTTCTCTACATTTAGAGGTCCTGCTAAACTTTGTCCTCTCTGCACTAAATCTCTTTTTTTGTGCTAGCTTTTCTCACAAAACACCCCCTAAAGCTGTGATCAAACTTCCTGATTTCGTGTACAATTTCCTATTTTTCCTTTATTTGTAGCTCAGATCTGAGCTACCTACCACTAACTCTCTAGCCCTCCCTTAGCAGGAACACTCGAAAATAAAAAGTAGTGGTCTTTTTTTATATATAGCCATGAGCCAGACCCCACAGGTGATATAAACTGGCACAGGCCTGTACCTACTTAAAGGGCTATGTAAACCTCAGAGGAGGTGGGCACTGGGTTGCTTTGTTGTTGCTTCAGGAAAGATCCAGTAGTATGAAAGACTAGGTCTTCCCTTTTATTTGTTTCTGTATTGGAAAATAGGGGGGGGTTGCCACTATTTAGGAGGTTTTTTGTGCTGTCAAATTAAAGAATACCTGAGAGGTGTTTCTTGATGTGTAGAGGGCAGTTTAGTGTTGTCTTCCTGCTCTAGGGAGTTCCTACTCTAACAGTAAAACGAACAGCACGGTGTTACATCCCCTTAGAAAAGGGGCTGCTTTCCCCCAGGGAGAACAGCTTCATTACTGAAAGTCCACAGGTTGAAGAGGGGCTGCCCCAGCCCGGTCACTGCCCGCTCAGGAGGCAGAGGGTCGCTCCTGGAGCGGGGGGAGGGGGTCATTGCTATCGGTGCTGCTCTAGCACGCTCAGAAAAATAATAATAAAAAAAAGTCAAATACCACGTAACCTGCTTAACCGATTATGCTCAGCCCCAAGAATACAGGGCGGGATCTCATCGCTGGGGCCGGCGAGAGGGAGAACCGCCCCGCTGGGGCTGCCCGGAGCCCTGCTGCGCGGCCGCGGCGGATCCGCGGCGGCGGAGACGGAGGATTCCCCACGGGCGGGCGGCGCAGGGAAGGACCACGATGGGCGAGGATGAAATCTGAGGAAAAGTGCATCTCTCTCCTCACTCAAAGAAAGTTGACATCAACTCAGTTGAAAAGTAGGTTAATTAGTTGTGTCTGACAGAGCTCCCCAGCAGTGACTTACTTCAGGTGCCGCATATTACTGCTACTCTGCTGAAAAAGGCTTTGTTTTCACCTAGCTTTGTAGCCTCGAGTGTCTGAATATTGATTAACTCTGGGTATTTGATTTCTTTGAAACACACTCGCATTATTCCAATAAACTGCATCCTTTAACCGAGGTGGTTTGTGGGTTGTTTTTATTTAAGTAATTAAAACATTAACTGCACTTTGCTATTAGAAATGATCCTTTGCAATTAATTCATTTCTCCTTTCATTTCCAGAACTCGCCGATGTCCTTTAGCGGAGGGGATGTGGTTGCGGGGTGGGGGTGGACGTGGTCAGCAAACTCTCGCGCAGGGACTTAGCCCGGGCAGGGCTTTTTCTCATAGGAAATATTCAAATATTTACATTCCTAAAAGCGTCTTTGTGAGTTCGGCCGAGCCTCGGCCCCGGATCTGGCCATGCGAAGCCAGAAAACTTTTACTTCTGAGGATGTCAGGGCAATCGCCCTGGACAGAAGCAGTCTCTAGCCTCCCCCTCTGGACCTGCAGGCGGGTGTCGCAGTAGCGGGGTCCGACTAATGTCGCGATAGACATAATGTCGAGGTGGAGGTGACACCTCCACGGGGCGTTCCGCGCTGCCCGTCCGCGGGCGCTCACGGCGGCTTTGTGCCTGACGCCAACCCCGGGATGCGCTCAACTTTTCAAAGGCCTCTGGTACAGTTACCTTTTTCTTTTTTTTTTTTTTTTTTCTTTTTTTTATTGAGGGAGAAAGCGCAGAGGAAGGGATGCAGGGGTAATTGTAATAGCAAAATGAAGCACGGGAGAAATAAAGACTAAGTTCCTGCTCGTTCGTTCTCTCTGCTCTGTCGTTGATGAACACAGCTACACAGCACTGAAGTGTCTAAAAAGTGTCTAAAAGTCTGGTGAAAAGGCACCCCACTTCTTGTGATCCACATCAGCCAGAGAAAACCTGCCTCTGGTTCTCGGCTGTATTTTTAACCTGCTGTTTTTTCCCTAAAGGGCTCTGACAAAGTTTGTTGTTTTGTTCTCCCCTTGTAACGACACTCTGCAGGGCGCAGCTTCTCTCGGAGCAGGAAACCTTGCGGCGAGATACCTCTGAGCCAGATGGAATTGCTATTTCAGGGCGAGCAGGCAGCGGCCAGGACCAGCGGAAACCCCCGCGGAAGGACACCCTTTGAAGCTCCGTGGG
>JANHFX010020377.1:92460-125582 GCA_027560015.1 Chloroceryle amazona | reverse complement strand
TATTGAAGCAAATCACCAAGGACATTAATTTTACTAGTAAGAAATCCTAAATGTTTTTAATAAAGCTGAAGGAAGCACCCTCTACCTTTTGACTTTAAAGCAGATCCTCTGTGTTCCTTAAATAAACACTCCTCCAAGATACTTTTTACAGAGTGGCACGGACGCTGTGAGCCAAAAATGGCATTGATGCATTTTTCTTCTGCGGCTTTGGAATGACGTGCGTCCAATGCGCGTTGCCTCTCAGAACGCTCTGGTTTCTATTCTAGCATTTGATTTTCTGCAGCTGGGAAGCCACGTTTTGCAGGTGGTTGGTAAGCTTATTAGATTATTCATAACTGGTTTTATTTCTTTTCTTTCCTTTTTTTCCTTTTTTTGTTCTCCCCCCCCCTTTTTCTTTCTGTAAAGCAATTAAAACCATGTGTCAAAGGAGGCCTGCGACGGTTAGAAGCACTGCTGACATCTATACTCCCAGTTACTTTTTGCTGTTTTCCACTGGGGTTATACAGAGCCTGGCGCTGGTACTCGTACGAACGTGCCGCGTCCACAGAGACACAGCTCCAAGCCCCCACTGGCCAAAGGAGCTAGAATTGCATTATTGGAAATAATAAAAAAAAAAGATTTGCTGATGGTTTATCAGGGATTGCTGTGTGAGAAACTTCTGCTGCTTTCTTGGGAATGAGCAGCAATCACAGCACTAATTATGATAATGATGATGAATGTTTCGAGGCATTTTTCTGCTGATGATCCCATAGCAGTGACAAACTCTGAGCAAGTAGCAATTCATCTGAAGATGAATTCCTGATTTATGGCAGTCTCAAAAGAGGCACAGACACAGAGAAGGGGAAAAGTACTGAGGGAGTCACTGATGGGGAGAGATTGAGCCAGCAGATGAGGCCGGCTCCAGACCCCGTTAACACAAATCCCTGGCTGAAATTCACTCTGGACTACAAGGCTTTGCAAACCTCTATCGGGATGGTCCCAGCCATGTGTGAGCCAGATACCCGCTCTGCATCTCCTCCAGAGGAGGACTCTGGTAGCTCTCATGTGACCTGTTCAGCTTCTGGTTCCCAGAGATGCCAAGGCTGACTTTTCAGAGGTGTTGAGCTTTGACTGGCTCAGATTCAGGCTGTGCATTACACCTTGTGAAAAGCCAGACCCCAAAAAGCTGATTTTCAAAGAGGAACTTCTAGCAAAGGAAATTAATTCAGTGTTGTACATGGTATACAGGCTTAAAAAAAGTAGAATCCATATTTGTTTGAACTTACTGGATTTTAAAGGCTTCGTGCACGCAATGGCAGCAGAAGGGGTGAAAAGATCGCTATCAGAAGCAGTAGTAACAGGTGGCATCTGCAGCAAGAAGGTCTGGCAGATAACAAAGAGATCAGTACCCTGCAGTCTTCAAAACTCTTGAACTCCCGTCTCCAGGGCCAACTCCAGAGGTAGATTCATAAACTCTTGTTTGGAAGATGTCCAACCCAGCCCAGTCCAGACCTACGGAGAGAGCAGAGAAGCATGACAAACGGTGCTGGGAGAGGTGCCCAGCATGCACACAGGTTGTGGTGCTGGGACCTCTTTTGCATTCATCAGGCAGATAAGCAGCTACTCACACACATAATCCTGTGGGCCCAAGCAGAGCTATTCACCAGATCTTCACCCCGCTCCAGAGCATCACCCATCCCCAGAGCAGTGCACACCAGCACACTTTGGGCAGAAAGTCATTGTCTTGCTCTTTGTCACTGTGTTTAAGTGACAACTACATCTCCCTGTTGACTCCCATGTGCAGCTGCCCATTTCCACAGTCAGCCAGCAACCCCCTCCTTTTCTCCACCTCTTCTGCTGTTAAATATCTCAGATGCTGAAAAGCTTCCTTTTTACATGCTCCTGGCTTATTAGTACCCTTCATGCATCGCAATTTTCTGCATTGTCTCCTTCTCCACCTTTGGGTCATTTCTTATACACAGGAAACAAGAACAGGATGGCAAAGTTTGCATGAAATATTTATTCTTGCCTGGGAGAAAATGCAGACTGCTGACTCAGGCTACGTTCACAAACAGACCAAACACTGCAAAATATATAGTCCCATCACTCCTCCAGCCGTGTGTTTTCCCACTCTAGCCATCCGACACGATTTGTTTGTACAATCAGCCTCTTTGGAAATCACCCACCTTGAGGAGCTGCTCTTTGAAAAACACCAGGGGGAAAAGACTAAAAACTTTTTGGAAGGCGGTGGGTGTCTAAGGTTGAGTACCCACTTACACCTAATCTCACCCTAACGCAAGTCGAAGCTGTGAAATGTGCTGTCAGCATGGAAAAGGTCCCCGACAGCAACCTTTTGTCCTCTTTGGTGGGTACATATGCAGTGGTGGAAGCTGCCATGAGCTGTGCTCCTCGGTGACCTTTCCTTCACAGACGGAAATGAACTTCTTTCCTTCATCCTGAC
This sequence comes from Chloroceryle amazona, assembly GCA_027560015.1. NCBI lineage: Eukaryota > Metazoa > Chordata > Aves > Coraciiformes > Cerylidae > Chloroceryle > Chloroceryle amazona. The sequence continues at coordinate 123,142 of JANHFX010020377.1, read as the reverse complement.
ATCTGCGAGCAATCTGAGGCTGCTCCATACCACACAGCTTGGTTTCCTAGCGTTTTGGCGAGGAAAGATCACGTGGATGAACTGAACAACGTTTTCCAGTTTGCCCATGGGTCTCACCTCCGGTTGTAATCACTTCATGGAAACCAAAAGTAGAGGAGAAGCAAGATTCACCCAGCTGCCTTTTCTTTTTCCCCAAACACTCCTCAAATTTGTCTGAATTCCTACTTTTCAAGTGAAGAGTGGGAGGGCTTCATTAAGTAGTTACGGGAACACCTAAGGAAAAGAAGCAACCTAATAGTTGATTTACATGGAAGTGAAAAAGCAAATCTGGCCTCAGTCAGGGGAATCTGGAGTCATTCTGGAATTTTATTGTGAAACTACCAGTCTTCTTACCCCAGAAGTCACCCAGTTTCCTCTGCAAAGCTCCGTTCCTACTATCTCAGTCACTTTCCAGCGTTTTCACTTGCGAGTTTTGTCTTCCGAGACATTTCCAGAGGGTGAGGAGAGGTGGACTGTGCTCACAGGTCTCTCTCTGATGCCCCACGTAGCCCGTGGAGGTCACTGGCAATGTCACTCATAAGAACATGTTTTGCTGGCTTAATCAAGGCCAGATTCCCTGGGAGGGCTGGGATCCAGGAGACAGAACTTCCAGCCTGCCCAGCCGCATCCGTTCAGCATATGCTGCCTGATGCTGCACAGCCCCCATCTCCACCCTGGCTGGGACTACCCCTGGTTAATGATGCTCCTACAGATAAATAAAGCAATAAAGGTCTAATTAACTTTGGTGAGTTCAGACCTTGTTCACCTCAGAGGGATTCTGAAAATCCCATTTGTCTCACCTTCTTGGTCCACAGGTTTCCCTGGAATGATACCGCTTCCTCTGCCTGCACTGGAGGTGAAATGCCTTACTCCTGGTTTGTGGTCCTCTACGATCATTCCTCAGCACCGGGAGGCACGAAGAGATAACAGTGCACGGCCCCACCTGAACTCTGCCAGAGATGAGATTGGGGTTTTAATCAGCTAACACGAGAAATATGTTGGGGTTCAGTGGGTGGCTGGATTCCTGTTGGTGAGGCAAGAGAAACACCCTGCTGCTAACAGCTGTGCCAGGGCTTATCTCCTTTCCTCTGCTTCTGGTTTATTAATGTTAGATCCTGCTCGATGAGCTGCGCTGCCCGCGCTGCCCGTGCTTCCCTGCTCATCTGCACAGATCGCTTTCACAAATGGTGTGACCTCTTCTCTCTCTGGTTACTCTGCAAATACCATTTTATACGAGCATGTTTTCCAGTCCTCCCAGCTGCACTGAAGTGACTCTTCCTATAACAAGAAGTTAGTCCAAGGTTTTGCTGCAGCCTTGATGGTTACGCTGGAGCTACAGGGAGCTGTGAGGCAGACTGTGTACTTCTCTCATGTTTCACTCCTAGGCCACTCTTTTTTTTTTTTTGCAACTTGAGCTCTCTATTTTTCTTGCGCGGGACCTACAGTCACCGATGCTGCACACAGTCCAGTTCAGTGCTAGGGCTCAGCAAAGCTCCCCTCACTTCAGGGAGCTGGGGAAAGATGTGACTCTCCTGTTAATCCTGAAGAGAGCAGTTTGTGGTAGAAACTGCAGGAAAAAAGCTTTCATTCCCCCCTCCTCCTCCTCCCATCCTCCTTCTGGGCGCTGCTGCTCACCCACATTTTCCCAAGTGTTTTCTCTGCTTTATTTTCATGGAGTCAAGGAAGCAACTTGCTCTTTGGGATTTACATGCCTTTGAGGTAAAGACAGAGCAGCTTTGAGAGATGAGTCCTTCTCTCTGCTGCCTGCTTTGTGGCTTACAAACCATGGGAGAGGGATTTTGCAGCTCAAACTTTGCAGCCTTTTTGAGTCGCTGTCTGAGTGGACACCTTTGCTTTGAACTGCAGAGCACGGCAAGCAGTTTCTGCCCAGTGTCCTGAGTCTTAGTCCAACCTTTGCAAAGGATTCAAGATTTTTGTGGGCCATTTCTTTTTTATTCCTCCACTGACCCACTTTGCTTGGATAAATAATTTCTGCAGGGTAGGAAGTGCAGCCAAAGTAAGTAGCTTAATGTCTTTTCTCAGTAAAAAGAATAATAAAGATTATCAGTCTCAGATTCACTTTGACACTAAATTAAAACTACGCTCAGACACGATGGAAAAATATCACAAACAAAAACTCCATAAAGAGCCTGGTTCCAAAAAGGTTAGTACCTTCCCGAGTTACCTACCAGCATGCAATAAAATCCTGCTTTCAGTTAGAGTGTAACGGCAAAGCTGGTGTTAAATCTGAAAGTGGTTTTCACCCAAACTTTGCCTGGTGGCCTCATCAATCTTGTATGATTGTTCATCCCATGTTGTCCTCATAGAGCTGGAATCAAAATGGAACAACAGAGGGTTGGTTTTTTGATACCATATCACATTATATCGGAGGGGTCCTGCAAGGGGAGAGAAAGGGGCATCATTCACTGCTAATCTGGGCTGCTTGCAGGGCATGGGCTGGAATATCTCAGGGTTTGCCTTTGAAGTCCCTGCAGTGAGTGTGGCTCTTGCATACCCAGAGACACCCATCAGTCTGCTCTTGAGATGTCAATATTTCCCTTTTGCACTGAAATTCAAGAAGGAGAGATGCAGCCCAGTACCTCCCTAGGAGACCTCGCTGGGTTTTGGCTACCCAGGAGGAGTGATAGGATTCCTCATCTGACACGTGGGATCTCCTGCAGCTAGACAACCAAATGTGGCCCTACCTAAGGATTCTGCAAAGAGAAAATTAACAAGACATGGCTGTATCTGAACTGGGTTGAAATATGGAGGCACACAGTGTTACACAGTGTTTTTCTTCTCTTTACACCTCTGTCTTTTTCCCACTTGGTCCTTAGGTGATGCCATTACAAGGAAAGACTGGGGTTTTCTTCCTGTCAATGTTAGAACTGGTCATGTTACCCTAATCCCCCCCAGCACTTACCTGATCATGTCTGCACATACTTCCAGCACTCCAAAGTAGCCCATCTGTAGATCTCAAGAAGCCTGAAGTTATGTCTTTCTTTGCCGACTCTAGATAACCAGGTAAAGCTTTGTCCAAGCTCTAAGGACAGATAAGAAAATAATCAGAGAAATTCAGATAAACTGTAGGCAAAACATAACCTCAAAACTCATGTTTAGTTAATGTAAATAAAGATGATGGTTTCATTTATTAAATTTCAGCGATTCACTGTGTTGTCCCACCTTGCCTATGTGGCATTAATAACCATTATAGGGTTGTTTACTAATCTGGTCATTGCATTTCTGAGAAGCAGCACTTGTGATAAAAAACTCCATAGTGGAAAAGACTGAAACATTTACTCATCTGCCCCAGTAAAAGCCTTTCAGGGGATGAAGGGGAAAAGGGGAAAGTAATGTCTTCCAGTACTCACCAAAGCTAGAATTTCATATGAAATTTTAATTCATCATGTATTTTTAAACCTAGAGATCTGATCTGGGCAGGATGATGTTTGTGTATCGTGTGTCACACAGACACAAAATGCTGCTCAGAAGAATACACACAGATAACTTGCCAGGGATGATTTTGCACTTGGCCATTTATTGCACCCACGTATTGATAATATTAATACACTTCTCTATTGAATTAATAGGATAGGCTCCTGCCAAGAGTGGGGTGCACAGCATGGTGGATCAGCATGCTCTGCTGCCATTCAGGCACCCCTGGGATTGCCACGTGAAGTACTGCACACACCTACTGGTGCCCCAGTCCTGCCCATAATGCACCAGCACTGGGCTGTGTGGCTGCAGAGAGGTGTCATACATCTCCTTAGGGTTTTGCATCCCCTCTAGTGAGTTGAGCATATTTTGGCTGCGTGAGGACTGGGGTTCTGCAGTTCCCTGTGTGAAGATGATGCCTGGCAAGCTCAGCCCAGGCAGGTGCACAGCTCGGTGGACTCGAGCCCAGGGCCAGCTCTTCTCCTTCCCACGGCCGCATGCTCGCTGCTCCGTCACCACAGATTTATTTCCATGCTTGATTTGTAGGAATAAAAGAGCCAGATAAGAAATATGGTTTTAATAGTAATGTCACCAGTGAATGCCAAGGATCTTGATATGAGCCATTAGGTAAAAGCAGGGGTGGAATGAGCATCATTTGTCTGTTGCCAGCTTCATTCAACTGGCTTTCATTTAGTGGAGGAAAAAAACCCCATCGTTGCTATCCAGGTAATAGTGAAATATATTTGTTGTCAGCAACAGGTCAAAATGCAGAGATGTTATTCACAGCAAGCTGACTTCACATTTTCTGAGCTAAATGCTGGATACCTTTCCTCAATTATTCACATATGTTTTCTCATTTAATAATAACACACATGCTGTCCTCTAAAGAAAGCTTGAAGTTTACAGGCTTCATGATGTTCAACTAGAATACATACGTCTGCTCGGCCATTTCTTGTTCCAGAAGCTGTGCCAGTGGATCTCTGACATGAAATAAAGAAAGGTGCCATTACAAAGTGCATCCTCTTAAAATGCAAAAACAAATTTACCCCCCAAAAAGGTTGCAAGTGAGGAAAGTTTTAACGATGCAGCGCAGCAGAGTGACTCAGATAAGAAACAAAGTGAGACTGATGGTCACACTCTAATAGCTGACCCATTTTTTCCCCCAGCACAAAAACACTCGATGGGTTTAGAGGTGGTTGCCACAGTGTGCCAGCAGAACATGCTGCATTCCATGGTGAAATAGCATGTATGTAAAGTTTCATGATAAATGGCCGTGCTTGCTGCTTAGCAAGTGCTCGGTAACTTTGATGTATGATTTTATCTGGTGTGTGGCAGCAGAATTGCCCGGGTAAAAGAGTTATGTGCTCTGGTCTGACAAACACATCGGCTCTGTTACAAGTGCTGGAGCTGCATGGCAGATGGCTGGCTTTCCTCCTTGCTCTTTCTTTTTTCTACCCTCTCTGTTTCAGGCCTTCTGCGAAGCAAATTCCTTTTCTGCCCACATGGATTTGGACTGCTTTTCTATCAGCTTGGCTGATGCTTTTTCCCACCCCTTAAATCCTGCGTGGGTGCAAGGCTTCATTTGCCTTCAGAAAAGCAAGGGCGAAATTAAAATATCAAGCATACGTTAGCCTCATGTGATGCCTCTTTGTACATGGCTTCAGAGATACCCTAGGAACACTGATCAGAGCCATGGGCAGGTTCTACAGCTGATCTGTAACAGAGAAATAATGGTCTGTTCCCCCATATAAAAAGCGTAAGGATACTAAGGGTGGAGTCCATCGAGGAAAAAGGGAGCTCAGTGGCAGCAGGCATGGCTGGAACTAGATAAGGAGGAATGTCTCCAGTCAGGGATGCGCTAGGCAAGGAATGATGGGTGGCAACAGCCATGGTTAGAACGTCCAGTTCCTGGAATCTCCCGCTCATGTCATCATTCATGTCTCGTTTTCAGCTCCGTGGCAGCAGGGAGGTGCCAGCTCAGGAGACGCTGCCACAATGGTTGACGCCGTGCTCATCATTGTTACAAATGTCCTTGTCAGGTGTTGGATCCAGAGAACTGGGCTGCTCACCAGTGGGGGTTTCAGTTTACAACAGAAAAAACATTCTGAGAACACAGATGGTATTGACGTAACCAAACCCCATGTTCTCTCTGGAAAAAAGTTCAGTTGGAGATTTCTGACCAGCACCACATACACTTTCAACCAAGATAGCTTAGTGATCCTCCAAAGATGAAAGACTGAGGAGTTTCAGATTCCTCTCCTGCCATGCATCACTTCTGGGTGATGCCTCAGCAATCAGGCATTAAATAGCGTCCTGTGACTCACGAGCCCCAGTGTTCTTAAAGAGATCACTTTCAAGTGTAATGCAGTAAAACCTCATATGATTTCCATATGTCCTGCTGCCTGAATATTTTGCAACTGTTTCATGACGAAAAAAAACTTATAAACGCATTATCTTGACAGGAGCAATTCTTGAAGTAGCAGGAGATACGATAGCAGAGACTTTGAAAGGGGGTTGTTATTATCCAGTAGCATTTTCCACTGTATGTCTATGAAATTTATGTCAATGAGTCACAACCTTTCAAAAGAAAGAACAAAAAGTGCCCTGTAGGACAGGTGAGCTCCTCCCCAAGCCTCCCCATGACTATTTAGCTCCAGAGTTGCTTGCAGCCCTGCCAGCAAGGCTATTAGCTGAACAAGCCACAGATCCAGATGCCTTGGCTAGGAAAGAAAATGAGCCAAGCTTTGACATATGGGGTTTGCTACAGCTGTGGCCGCAAGTGCTGACTCCTTTGCTGGAGGACACAGAGGGGCCAGATGGAAAGAAGAACAGCGCTGCCACTGCTGCCCACAAAACCAGAGGATCCAAGGCAGCCGGCGATGAAACAGTACACATACCTCTGACAGCACGTAAGTGGCCGTGAGAGCACAGCTCTGGGGAGGACATGGCTCTGGGGAGCTCCAAGTGCTGTGCACAGGAGGCAAAAGCCTTAAGTCTGGGCCTCCCAAGCATTCCCTACGAGGCTGGAAGTTGTTTTGTAACATCTGGGGACATCTTTCTCTCTTCTAAAGGACTGATTTTGATGCTCGAGGGGTTTTTTATTTTTTCAAAAATAGTGACCTGTTTTTTGGTGTCCATTCTGATGCTCCTTACAAGACTGTTTTATGGAAAAGGCTGAGTACATGCTTCTCTGCAAACCCCTGCCTGGAGCCCCACAGCCACTATCACAGCATCGTGACCCAAAACTGGGACTGTCTCTCTGGAGCTGTTCCTAGAGCAGTCTATCAGTAGAGTAACAAGTTGTGTGCATCTGCAACACTTTGGAGAGGTGGGAGGAGCTGTGTGGAAAAGGACACCCTGAAGCAGCAGCACCAGGCTCAGCAGCTCTGCCCTGCTCATGAAGGCTCTGTCGCCTCTTGCTTCTGTACAGAGCTGAAACCCCAGTGACGACCTCAGCTGTAAACAAAACTGATGGTTTATGGCCTCGTCTCAAACATAACTTGGATTTCTGCTGCATAATCCAGTCCTGGTTGGACCTGTCTGCCTACCAATGGTTTGTAGGTTCATTTAATCTCCTGACTTCGTACCCCACCTTCTTCCTGTGGAAAGCAGCAAATGTTCCTCTCTGCACCCGACTTCAAATGTCAGAGCTGGTCAACCTCTTCAAAGCAAGATATTTGAAATGTAACTTCTGCAGTGCCCTATCTGGAATAAACCCTAAACAGTGGTCCTAGTGTTAATAATTGCAAAGTTGATCCACAGGTGGATGACAGAGCTAGCCTGGAAACCTCATACACCTGCCCTAGTAGATGGCACCAAACTTGGATGATGTAGATGGAGGACTTCAAAAGCAGGAGCAAAAGGAGAACAACAGACCCTTGGCCACAGTCACTGGTCCAGACCATTTCTCCTGGCACACCAATGGACATGGATCTCATACATGGCACAGCTGACCTGCCCTGAGGCCAGGTGGGATTTAGTGTTCCCCTGAGGCAGGTGCTGGGAGCACAGCTGTCCCCTGCAGATCTCTTGGATTCCCTCAGACAAATTTTGGGTTAAGTTAGAGAATCCATGAGAAGAGGTCTCCTTTACACCTCTTCCTCATGTGCATTTGCTTCGCTTGGCATGGCACTGCATCCCCACCTTTAGCTGGGAATTGAGATAACTAATGCTGGCGGGGGAATAAAGTTGTGTTAACTGCTCCAAACACCCGGGAGAAGCTGGTTAGATTGTGTGTTTTCAGTGCAAAAGCTGGTTCAGCTCTTTGTGAATTTGTAGTAAATCAGCACTTCATAATAAGAACAAATATTTCATTCTCACTTAAAAATTACTACGGTTAGAGGCTTGTAATATGTAGTTTTCATACAGGGGTTACATGACAGGAACTTAAATCTATTCCATTTTCATCTCTAATTTAAAACGTGTCATTTTGATCGATGAATTAGTAAAGGAACCCAAGATAATTTTGAAACTACCAGCTTAGTAAAGCTGCCTGACCTTGCAAATAACCTTTCCAGTTTAGAAGCCTTTAATAGCTTAACTATTAGCTAATCTCCTGGGAAACACTTTCCCTGGGCAAAACTCGTATGGAAACATAACACCCGTAATAAGGTTTCCATCTTTCTGCTATCTTGATCTTTTTAATTAATTGCCACTCAGTAAAAACATAAGACTGGGAGGCCTGGGATAAAAATCCTTGCAAGGGGAGGGCATGAGTTAACTGTAGCCTGGTTCTATCCTTTACCTGCCTTTTTTTGCATAGATTCATTAGGTGTTGAAATATATTAGCAATTGTTAAGGCATAACTGCTGCTTGATTGCTTGACACTTTTGGCTGAAAGCTGTGAAATAGATCACTTTGTAATGGAAAAAAGCTGCTCCTGCTTATAATGAGCAAACAGTTTAAAACCTCGAATGCTTTGCAGGGCACCTCAACAAGCCCCTGAGAGCTTTTGTGTTGGAGGTGGTTCTTGGGTTTTGTGGGTTATTTCTTTCTGGGGAAGGGCAGTGGTTTTTCCAAGGGCAAGCAAGGATTGCAAAAAGGTGATTTGTTAAACAAAAAAGAGTCGTGTATAAGTGGATAGGGTGCAAATTCATTGCTTAAGTGAAACATGGACTAACATCTAGCCTAAACCAGGTCTCGGGTTCCTAAACATCCTACTTAGCTTATTTTTCCAAAGTTTCTGGTGCTGTTTTATCTAACAGCCCTCTAATACAAGCATTGTGTTGAATTTTTGAGAGGTTCTCCCCATAGCTTTTGGGCAGCCTACCCCCAGGTTGAGCTTCCTTCCAGTTAAGGACAGGGCATCACTGTACCAAGCACCCAGGGAGGCCTTGGGTGGCTGCTGTGCTTCAGGTGCTGCCATCCCCACTGTGTTTCACCCTTTTAACCCTATTAACTATTGCTGTTCCAGGAATAAGAAACCAGAGGTATGAAATTGAAATGAAAGGTCCTTTCAAATCACAAATACGAATATTTCCATTTAAAAAAAAACCCAACAAACAACGAAACAACCAACAAGCAGGCTTTTCCTCTTGTGTGTTTGAAAAAAAACCAAACAACTTATTTTCAAGCCCTTTGCATCTTGCTGGGACAAAGATCATGCAGGTGAAGGCACAGTTTACGTAGCAGTAACACGGCTTGTGCAAGGGAATGGAGCCACAAGGGCTTTGTCACCCTCGGGCTTATTTTTATCTGCTGAGGTTTATTTTGCGGGTCTGCAAATAAAGCTTTCTGGCTACGTGAGTGAAGGTAAGGCCCTGTCCCAGCGTGGGGACACAACCAGCATCTGCTCTGGCACCACCCCTCTAGGCTCTTGATCTCCAAACAGCTCCTTCCCCACTGAGACTGTGCAGATACCGACTGCCTGTGATGGACTGAGCTCAGGGTCCTGCTCTGCGGGCTCTGTTTCTAGGGAAAATGAGCTTCAGCCTTGCTCAGTGACTGGTGTTGCCTGGTGACCTTTGAACCAGCACTTAAGCCCTGGAGCACAGAAATTAGACTTCAATCTGGAAGGACCTCTGCTCCAACAGATGACCTGTTATTTTATCTTGACCAGCGGCAGCCGTGGAGGAGCATTGGCACATGGCTTTTAGAGCTAATCACTCATGCTCTTTGTGGAGAGCAGGAATTTTACTCCCTCCCCCTTCAGCAACCTGGGACTTTATTGCATGTCTGGATCATTTCAGGCTGATCCTTTTTCTGTTTATTTCCCCTGGGCTCGAACTTCTGATACAATCCCTGAACCTCTCTAGTGCACTTGAGACCACTGAAGCCAACCCCTTCCCTCCTGCAGGTCCCCATTATCCACCTCTGTGAGCCACCTGCTGTGTGTTTCATCCTTCTGGGATCTCCTCACCAAACCCTGGGTCTCCCACACCAAAATCCTGTCTTTTGGTCTCTTTCACTCCCATCATTTATCCCTGATGATGCACAGGTAGAAATCCAAGGAAGAAGTGAGAAGCAGCAGCTTCCTCCACCCCCCTTCCCTTCTCTCCTACCAAGCCTATAGGGAAGTCCTGAGGCTACAACCAAATTAGAGAAATTTTTCCTGCCCTGCAGCTCCTAAATATTTGTTATTTATTCAGTCCAGTTCTATTCTACCTAATAAGGGATCCCTGCAAAGACTGAAGTGTGATGTAGCAGCACGCGGGCTCATGTCACAAGAGAATGAGAAATACCATAGCTGGCTGAAGGGGGCTGAGATTCAAACCAAGAGCCCTTGTGGGTCAGACCCTAAACTGGTTTCTTCAAGCAGGTGTTGTGCTCATACCAGCCCTTGGGGCACTGTCAGGAAGACAGAGCTTATAGGCTCCCAATGGGCAGGATGAGAGGAGAAGCAGGTGCTTGTGTGACCTCCTGGTCTTGCTGGCTATGGTATCAGATGTGGTTACTGTTAGAAGTAGAGATGTTCAGCATCACAGGAGACAGTCTGTCTGAAGAGTGTATCTCCAGCACAGTGGCTATCACCTCCTCCTCTAATTTACCACCTTCAGGGTGATCCTGCACTTCTGGTCTTCATCATTCCTGGACCATTTGCATCCCACATACGCGCCCTGTCCAAACACTGGATGCACACACACGGCTTTCTTGGAGGTCCCTGAGCTGGTGGCACTATACCTGTCCTCATAGCAAACTGCCCTGCAACCCACAGAGAAGCCATTTAACAAAAATGCTGGACTGTAAAGCTCCTGTCTGGCTTGGGACATTGCAACTGCAGAAGAGAATTCATGGCCTCTCGCAGAGGACTGCGCTCAAAGTAAATAATATTATTTCAGAAAACAAAATTCATTTTGCAGCCCGAGACCAACTGCAACAGGATACGAAGCAGGGGGAAAAAAAAAAGTAAAAATGCCTTGCCCCCGGGGCTATTTATTATTTATACACCACTGTGCCTAGATAAACTCCTCCTTGAAAGAGCAGGACGAAAATAATTCTGCAATGTGGAAACAAACTACCTATTTAAAGTGATTTTATGCCTGAATGGCCTCATTATAAAAACAGTCTGCATGCAATAACTTTTTACCTTTTTCTACATTATCCAATGAACTGCTTTTTGTCACTCTCACCAATTCCAGCGCTTTCATGCAGCCACCTTGGTAGAAAGCCTCCGTGGTTTCCTTAGAAACGTCTTCCTTCCTGGATGTTGACCCATGGTGGTTGAGGCAGCTAAACCCTGGAGAGGTCCTGTTCAAACAGGAAAGAGCAGACAGTTTAATGGCCAGCTTTGCAGTTCTGTTCCTCCACAGTTTACAGTAGTTGGGAGCTATTAATAAAAAGAAAAATCATAACGAATGTTTCGTTATTATACAGTCAGCTTTGTGTTTGTGTTTTCGACACAAGCTGAATCTGTAGCTCACGGGGCTATTGTTGGGCAGTGGTGGGGTAGAGTTGGTTTGCTTGCAAAGAGCTGGTGCTTAGGAGAGGGCTCCCCATGTGCAAATGTACTTTGTCCTTTGGAAGAAATACATGCTGTTGAGCTTATAGGTGTATTCATACGTCAGGAGCACAAGGGAGGCAGTCTGAGAAACCATAAATAATGTCACCTTTCAAGGGTTTTGCAGCACTCGTATATAAATGCTCTGCAATGTCTGAGCAGGAATAAGAGGCTGGAGTCCAGCAGTCTGTAAGAGAGCTGGGGAAAACACTTGTCAGGCCAGGACATTATTAAACTAGGCTTATCTCCAGCTCTGCTTGTGGCTGAACACTCATTCCCAGGGATGGGTATCCATCTCATGCATCGATCATTGCCGTTGGACTTACTGGAGATGTTGATGGCAAAGTGGGAGGAGGCTTCAGGGTGACCTTCATGTGAAGGGACTTGGTGAAACCTTTCTACCACACCTCCTACAGAGTCATCTCTACCCATCTAAGACATCACAGGTAGGTCATGCAGGTATTTCAGACTTGCTGCTTCCTTGCACTTTTATTTACTTCCAGAGGAGCTCATGAAGTCTTTCAGCTATGCTAAGATTTAGGCACTTGGCACTGCTTAAATACCGATGGCATCTTCTAAATGCTGCTTTTTCCCCAGGTTTTACACACAGAATGAAACAACCAATTACAGTTGGATTATCAACACCAAGCTGCTTAAAACCCCAGCGTGCACTCCCCAACGTGCTGTTCTCGCTGAGTAGAGCAGCCACAGACTTGGGAAACCCATGGTATGAAGAAGAGCAAAATACCTCCAGGACATTTACAGCCTGGTCTAAGTTGCCCACATGTTCTGTGGTGAGCATGGCACACATCCTGTCCCCGTCCAAAGGATAAATGTCTGCTAACTTCAGTGCAGTGTTGTGCTACTGCTGGTACCCCAGGTCAGAGGACAGCCAGGTTGGAGTGACCTGGGACCACCTGCAGAAGCCATGCAGAGCTGGCACAAGTCAGATAGCAGAGGGTGCTACCCACGAGTCTGCCTCTTCTGTGCACCCTCATGGATGCACATTCACTTGCAGAAAGTTTGTTATGTCTCTGTTACACTCAGCTGCTAATTCTACAGGGAAATCTTGGTTGCAAGGGCTGGGCATAAGCAGAGAGAATCAACAGAAAGAGGCAAAAAAGGGAGAACTGTAATTAACAACAACAAAAACAACTTACGCAAGAGCATTTCTCTTAAAGTTTTCAATAGCAAACATTACAGACAGCAGGTTTTTCAAGCCAAACAGGAAGGAAGACAAATAAACAAACAGCCACAGCCAGCTAATGCACAGGCTTTTAGAAGTCAGGTTATTAACCAGGGACCCACAGACAGGAACTGATGAAACACAAATCTCCAGGGAAACAGATGAGGTTTTCAAAGAACACAAACACATAAAACCCTGAGATGTATGTATATTTATAAATAAGCCCAGGGAAGAGCTGGACACCTGATTCCCAGGCTGAGGGTTATGAGGTGGGAGAAGAGTCTGAAGACTTGATCCACACTATCAAAATCTGGAAACGACTGTGGAGGGTAATTTGGGTACGTGCAAAGCTTGGGTAAGACAGGTAATATTAGTGAGAGTGACTGCTGCTGGTCTGGATGTGACAGCAGAAGAGGAGGGCAAAGAAAAGCTGAAGATCTAGAAATGCAGAGGTCAATCGTTAGGCAGCTCCACCCTCTCCAAAGGACAGCAAGAGTTATGGAAGAGGGCTCCACTACACACCATCTTTTGGTCAAAACCACTGCTGTTAAGTCATATCAGAAAGTACAAGGGTGTTGAGGGACCCCGAGCTCTGCTTCAGGATGATCTGCCACGGGCTGCGCTGCCCTTACTCCTTTCCAAACATCTCTTAACCTCCCGCCAGTTTATTTTTTCAGTGACATGGTAATGGATAGGGTTTAATACCTACAGGCAAGAGTTAAATGGTCTCTTGGTGATGTTTAAATTAGCAAGTGGACAGTCGTCCCAGAGAGAAATGGCAAACAAATATTTACTAGTTGTTTCAAAGAACTACAGCCATAAAACTTTGTCCTTTGACTGCAGAAGTGTTTGTGTTTTTACTGAAACCAGTGCTAAAGGTGACAGCTTTATTCCTAACTGAGGTAACATCTGTAACTTCACGATTTACTGCCTTCAGGTAACAAAAAAAACCAAACCCAGAATGTGTTTTAAATGTACATTGCTCTTGTGGTATGCTAGGAAGATGTCAAGAAAGCATTTAAATACCATTTTACATGAGCAAAATTACTGTTGGTTTCATTAAAATACCTGATTTTGTGACTTCTATGCTTTTTATCAGAGCAATCCCCACCTTCTAGGCAAAGGGCTCCAGCTAAATGGTGATGTAATTAGGACAAAATGGTGTAACAGGGAAAGTGAGAGGGAGTGCATGAGCATTGGAACGTATAATAGGGCTTGGCACTGGATCCGATACTCAAGGACCCCATTAACAACCTGAAGGATGGGGACAAAGCACCCTCAGCAAGTTTGCAGATGACATGGAATGGTTGATGGGTGTGCTGCTCTTCAGGGGGACCTTGAAGGTGGAGAAGTGGGCCCAGGGAAATCTCAGGTTGTTCAACACATGGACCTGCTGAGTGGGGAGGAGGAAACCCATGCAGCAGGACAGGCTGGGGCTGACCATCTGGGAAGCGGCTCAGAAGTATAGTATCTGGGGGTCCTGGTGGACACCAAGCTGAGCATGAGGAGTTAGAGATGCACCCTCACAGCAAAGAAGGCCACCAGCACCCTGGGCTGCATTAGAAAGAGCGCTGCCTTCAGGTTGAGGGAGGTGAACCTTCCCCTCCACTCGGCACCGATGAAAAATATCTGGAGTGCTGGGGCCAGTGCTGGGCTCCCCAGGACAGGAAAGAATGGACACACTGGGGACAGGCCTATGGGGGCCCTGAAGACATCTGAGGCAGTAGAGTATGTCACACCAGGAGAGGCTGAGGTTGTTTAACCTGGAGAAGGCTCAGGGGGACCTTATCACTGGGTATAAATACCTGACGGTGCAGACCAAAGAAAACGGAGTCAAACTCTTCTCAGTGGCAAGAGGCAATGAACACAAGTGGAAATACAAGAAATTCCACTTAGAATTCCAAGTGAATTCCACTTGGAACAAGGAATTCCACTTGGAACAAGGAATTCCACTTGGAACAAGGAATTCCACTTGGAACAAGGAATTCCACTTGGAACACTGGTCCAGGATGCCCAGAGAGTTTGATGGGTGTACCTACTCTATCTAATCTATCTACCTACTTAAGTCACCATCTAAACTCAAAAAAGATGTTTAAACACCTAATTATCCAGCAGGATATTCAGAAATACTAAAAGGATGTAAGAAATCTTGAGTCTGAGTAGAGACCACGTGTAAAGTAAAGCATTCTCTAACAGGAGTGAGGTTGTCAGAATCTAAGGACACAGATTCTTGCAGTCTTGTATGGATATCTTAAGCGTATATATGTGGATGCTATATGTATCACAGATGTATTTCCTAAATTACAGTGACCTCTAATAAGGTCCATGCTGAACAATGAGCGGATTGGCATTAATTCATTCTTCATTTTTTTCCTTGCATTTTCAAGATGCCACTAAAATGTGCTGTCGTTTGGGCAAGGTTAACTTAGAGGAGAAAAAAAAACAACTCCATTTCTAAGCCTACGTATGGGTTGCTACACTGGAGCTTAGACAGAAAGGCACCAGGCACTTATGAAGGATAAGGAAATGATGAAGGTACCTGGGTATGTGCCATAGTTGAAATTTCTGAGCTTACTTCAGTGCGTCTTCAATAAATGCTTGAACAGATGAATGGTCTGAGCATGTGCAGTGGGGGTTAGAGCATGCACAAACCTGAGCTTGAGCGCTGCAAAGCTTAGGGAAAAGACCCCAAAATCCATTAGTCTCACTGCGTGCCATTTTCTTACTCCCCCTCTGACACAACAGTAACTGCTCCTGATCGGAGGGCTGTGGTTTAGTTTGAGTTTCCAGAAGATCATGGCATGTACACTTGGGTCCAGCATTTGAAATAACTTGTGTTTCAGTGACCCCAGCATCCTGAGTCATCTTGGTTAAGGAAATAGGCACTGAGAGGCCATACAAGAGGGCAGGCCCTCTGTCACTCTGTGGAGACTCCTCAGTGCCTGCAGCCAGCCATCCTTCAAGCTCTCTTGCCTCCAGTTTCTCTCTTATCTCCACGGACAGCACAGTCACCCTGCAAAATGGGCACTTTAAAATGAATGGTTTCCAAGTGCTTGGCTCAAGGATTAAAACAAAACTCTTGGAGAATATTCTGATGACTTCAAAACACAAAAGAAATTTGATGATGGTTACGCTCTGCGAGAATTTCCCAGGTCTACAGGGAAGCTGTGTTTTAGCTTTCTGCTGGGAACATACATAGCTACTCGTCTGTTTACAGTTTCAGTATGCAGGAGTACACAGTGGTTAAAGTATTTCATTGCTTTGTTCTTGCTAATTCACCTTTCAGCTGAAGACTATGACCAAAAAAAAAAAAAAAAGCCATCCCCAAAGGAAAAGTTCATTTTTCTGGGAAGACATGAATTAGCACAAATTAAAATTCTATTAGCATAATTCACTTGGAACGCTAATTGAAATGCTTTTGCAATCTCAATTACACCATTTGTTCCTCACTTGATTGTGCAATGCTACTGAATCAAGTTTAAAAGGAAAAGCTGCTGTGTGACTTTCCTTAAGGAGACACCTAAGCCTGGGTAGCTGTTCCTGGAAATCTTTGAGCATGTGTCAGCAGGCAGCTGGTCCCAGCTTCCTGAGGCTACGGATTCTCTGTCCTTCCTAAGGACACACTGGTATTAACTGGAAGAAGCTCTCTATGCCCCACCAAAAGCCAAGTCACCGAGGTGCCTTCCAGGAAGATTTTACAAAATGAGAAGGAGAGGAAGAAAAATAACTCCAGGATGAATTTAGATGAGCTGTTATTAATGATGAAAATTCCTTTATTAACCACTCCAAATCAGCTTTGCTGTTGCTGGGATGGGGAGAGGAAAGTTTTAAAGTCAAATGAAATACATTAAAGGGATGCACTCCACGGTCTGTGCAGAAAGCTGTGACACATCAGATAAATCCCTATGGACTATCTGCACACTGACACTGCTTTTATATAAAATACCTGGACTGTCACCCATGGAGCAACTCTGCTTTCCAGGAGTGCTGAATCCAGACCTGAGAGACATAGTCTAAGAGTCAGATCAGTTTAACGTGGCCTCAGACTCCTTTCCTCCCTGAAGACTACTGCTTCTTTAGAGCAGAAGGTGAATTTTATAGCAACACCAAGTCCCCTCTATTGTGTTATCTTTGCCTAGAGAATAGGACTTTTGACATAAACCTGGAAGGTAGTTCAAAGCCCTGCTGCATAAACACATATCCATTTTTTGTACTTTAGGAATAGGTAATGTAAGAGTTGAAAGGTGAAGGTTATGGCAGTTCGTGTTTATTTCACCAAGAGCCAAGAGATGGGAAACATCTGGCACTTACACACCACGCAAGTCTTAAAAACAAAGAGACCTAGACTTTAGTCCGGCTGAGCAAGCACTGGGATAAAAGCTAATGACAGGCTGCTTATTTAAAGGGAGCATAATACAGAACAGCCATGTAGAGAACCAGGGAGGATTCAGGAGGGGGAAAATGAGGGGAAAATTTAGCTTTGTATTTCCAAGTTAAGGGTCAGAGCCTGACTTCAGTTACACTCCAGCGTCAATCCTGACCTGCAGGATTTTTACAGCATGTAGGACCCTCCAGATTTCACCCTTTTCCTCATTCCCAACATGAGCAGATACCCAAAGCAATGCTCAGAAGTGCTGCTGATGTGTTTTAGGGGTGATGATGCAGAAGTCCTTAGGACAAATTGTTTTCGTGAAGATGAGAAGAGAGCCTGAGCACAGGAGTGACTCATAGGGATGAGAGTTGTTGCCTCAGTATGAAAAGCTCATTGGCATTTCTTGGGAACAATGAGGGTGCTCAAGCACATTTCTGTGGTTTCCCTGGAGTAGATCTTCACCTGCTTTGCATCTTCTTGC
The DNA here is from genome assembly GCA_027560015.1 of Chloroceryle amazona. Lineage (NCBI taxonomy): Eukaryota > Metazoa > Chordata > Aves > Coraciiformes > Cerylidae > Chloroceryle > Chloroceryle amazona. Next base: position 105,693 of record JANHFX010020377.1, on the reverse strand, counting down.
ATGCCTGTCCTGATAAAGATGTTTTGTAGAGGGGGCTTCCTCCTTTAGAAAAATCCCAGGCTGAACAGGTTCATTTATTGTGGCAGCTCCTCTTCAAATCTCATCACTTCTGATCTGCCACCTTCTTTACTCTGCCCCCAGAATAAAATGGTCTCCTCAGTGGGATCCATTTTGACAAGCAGAGACCTACCCAGAAACTGAAGAGTGATGACTCTCTTGCTCCTTTCCTCACTGCCATGTATGCTACAGCCACAACGTTTCATTCATAGAACCCTCCTCGCTGCTTTGATGACAGCGCAAGAGCCTTAGAACCGAGGAGAGCTGCAGCTTTTCCTTTTGGCAATGTAAGGTTCCAATCCCAACCCCTCACCAACATCAAGAGCTAATATTGAACCTATTTCCAGAGCAACAAGGAAATGCAGACTCCTCTTTCTAACATTTTAAAGCTAACTAGTGACAACTGAGCATCCTCTACTTGGTAGCGAATGTACACGAGAGTCCTCTATGGCATGGTGGTTTTTCAAGAGAAAAGACCTGTCATGGGCAGACAACTAAGGGCAACCCAAAACCTCTTGATCCCATAACATGTGATAAGGAAACAATGCTTACTGCCCTGGAAAGAGCTTTCTGAGGGTAGATATGTGACAGGAACTCAAGTGCTAATTCTTATTAAGGCTGTGGTGTGCACCCAACTGTAGGACCTGTGGTATCATACCCCCAGTGCCATGTGCCAGATGGGCCACACGCTGCTAGAGCATAGACAGACTCCAATTAATGGCTCACATTTATCAAAAAAAACGCAACCAAAAAAAACCCCTTTATAACAGCAGGCTTTTTAGCATATCAGCATTGTTTTAACTTCATGTTGGACCAGCTATCTGCTGCCTTTCCACAGCAGGGGTGCAGCTAGCACAGAAGTATAAAGCTGGTATAAATTCCATATCATGTCCCTTGGCTAATTTGACAAAACACAATCATGTGTCCATGCCTGATCCACATTAGATTTATAGTCCTGGGTGAGCTGGTAGTGCACAGATCTGGTATTAATAATCCTGGAACCACAGCCTAAATCTATTAGCTGGAAGCAGTTATATGATTCTTAATCCTATTTTGTGTCAGAGCAGATGACTGCAACCAAGACAGAGCAGAAGATCCATGTTTTTGCCTGGCTAAGCTTGCCCCGAGTCTGAGCTTTTGGGAAGTTTGAGCCACTTCAGGTACTAATCTTAAAACTGATGGTCTGAGGTCACTTTATGGGAACTGACCCTAGAAATCCAAAATCCTAAAGGATGAAGCTTTGTCCTTTAAGAATAGATTCCTTCTACTTGAAAGATTCTTATATCCCATGCAAAGAAACATCATCTATGTTTGGGAACCCACCACTGGAGCAGGATGAAAGCTTAACATGCTTAACAGAGTTTGCAAGCATGGTAAAGATTTGGAACAGTATTCCCTGAAAACTTAATGAGATCCGTACTGCGAGAGTCCACCGTAAAAAAAATGCAGCTCCCTTCCTTAGAATGATTTGCCCATACTAAATATCTGAAAGTCATGATCATGCTGTTTCCTCAGCAATTAGATATTTTTATATACTACATTTCTTTAATAATACTAAAACTTTTTTTTTTAATTTAAAAAAGCTGTCCCTTTACAAGCACATTATTAAATTACAGTTTATAGCTCTCGCAGTGGGGTAAATGATGGTGGTTTTATTAAAGTATTTTAAAGAATGGAGTTTTACTGACATGTTGCTCATTGCCAATAGCTGGCCAGGCCCATGAATACTGCAAAGGTGCAAGCTGCATCTCCCAGAGCCTTTCTGCACACCAAGAGGAAATTTATGCTTGGTTTTCCAAATAATGGGATATCACCAAAAGCACATCCCAGCTGACTCCAAACCTCTGATGTTTACAACCCATTATCTGTCGAGGGCATCATATCTTCTCTCACAAACATTGAGAGCTAGTTAGACCCTCAGAGGTGGAGGCTGAAGCCCGTTACTGTTCTTCTATTTATTCTTATTGTGTTAGCTTGTTTGATTCTTTGCAAATGACCCTGCTTCTCCACAGCTGCTGGCCCACCAGGAGATCCTCAACTTGAAGGGCTACACATGCTTACCAATTTGAAAATCATAAATAAAGTGCTGGCAACACCCAGGCTGCATAAAGATGCCATGAAAATGCAAACTCATGCGAGTAGTCCAGCCGTGCCAAAGGGCACGTACCTCTTCAGGACTCCTCCCCAGTATTACCCTCCCTGGGCTTGGCACTGCTATCAAACCCTGGGCTTGGCACTGCTATCAAACTGACATCAGGAAAAAACATCTCCCAGAGATTAAAGCCAATATCCAGGCCTTGTTTGGAGTCAATCTCACATTTTCCCCCCCTTCCACGGGCTTGTATCTGTGATTGATAACTCCATGCTCCTGCCATTGTGTTTCCTGATGCTCAGTTGCATTGTGAGAGCAGCCTCGCACACGTGTGCGGTCGCAGAGCCGAAGCTCCGACGGCCTCACCGGGGGCTGATCCTGCGGGAGAGCTCCCTTGTCTCCTGCTCCGAGCAGTTTCTGTGCACTGCATTTGGCACTGGAACAGGAAATTAAGGGCTGTAGAAAAGCAACCTTTGGCCTTTAATTCACTTTTTAATAAAATCATTAAAAGAAACCTACTCCCTGCCAGACATTATGGGAAATTGCTTTAATGATACTTGCAAGCAAAACACATTCACTCAGCTGCACGCACGGCTTGCTCAAGAGCTTCAGCTCACTTATTTGTGTGTTTTCAGCATGAAAATGGTTTGAATTATAAAGTCAGGCTAGAAAATATTATATGAACCAGACCAGGATAACAACCAGAGGCCAGGTTCTGTCCATTATACATTTCTATGTAAACAACAGCTATAAAGTTTTGCTAGAAGAGATCAGTAAGCTTGAGCCAAAGAGGAGCATCCACAACACAGAAGGACAAAAGGAGCAGAGGTGTTTTGTGCCCTCCTAGTCTACAGGGTACAAAATAGATGCCATTAATGGCACAGCAAACCAAACATGCAGCTTGTGGGAGCAAAGTCCCTTCTGCCCACAGCTAAAAGCCTCCTAATCAGGTTGTCTTTAGAGTTTTCCATTGCATGTTTGTATAGGCTCTTGTAAAAATGAAAAAATAATGGCATTCTTGTACTAGACAAGAGGCAAATCTTGCTTTATTAATTGTTAATTTAATAATTTCCCATTTGGGCATGTATCAATCTAGTTAAGAAAGGCTTTGAACTGAACTGAGCCTATGGATAGGTAGATGGTTACTGAGGACACCTTAAAAAGTACAGGAGAGATCTGTGCTAAATCAAATTAATTGCTCAGTTACAGCAGTGAAATTTTAAGATGGAGTAATTTCTATCTAGGGCAAAATTTGCCCTCACATGCTTCGATTCTTTCTTTCTTTCCCATCGGATAGAAAAATGTTAATCAACAAAGCTGGTAGTCAGTTTTCTACAATCAATAAATTCTAAGTCCAAGCCACAGTAGCTTTTATGTCTGTACATTGTTAAAGTAAATTTACATCACATGTCAAACATTACACATGAAGACAAAAACAAGGCTGATTTCTAGTCCTAAAAGATATATGTGTATCCATAAAATCAGCAAGCTGTGTCCTGAATGCAGCTGGAAGATCATACTCTGACCAAATGGCTTTTTGTCTAAGGCTGGAGATCTGTCAGACTCAACTGTTTTCCAGAGCTGCATCTGTTTCAGGGAGCTTTGGGAAAACACAGGATGAGCCCCTGGTTTTCTACCAGTTCTGGGCAAACCCAAATTTTCCCATTTCCTGGGCTGTGGAGCAGCCAAGGGGTCACGCCAGGCTCCCAGAGGCCTTGGGATGACAAGAATCTAGCCCAAATCCAAGCTGTGCCACACACCCTCCCACAGCAGAGAGACAGGCAGCCTGGAAAAGTTTGGTCACCAGAGGGAAATTATGAAGGAGGAAAGACCAAGCTGTGCTAATTAACGACAGGATGACTTGATAGCACCAGTGTGATCTTGAGAAACGTGGGTCTGATCCTGGCAAGAGGGTCTGAGCAGACACAAGGGAGCAGGGAAGCCTTTGCCAGAGGCGTTGATAGGAGCCCACATTGCTGGGCACCTTCTAGGCAAGGAGAATCCCAGACAAAAGTAGGAAAAAGGTAACTAGAAAAAACAAGGAATATGCAACACATCTTACAAGATGAAACTTGAAACCTGTGGTACCTCTAGCCTAGTAAAAGGAAACCCAAGAAGGACACAATATCTCTTAAAAACTATATTGGAAAAGAGCCGCGGAAAGGAAGAAAACATTGCTTTAATTTAAAGAGCAAATGTGGCACAGGAAGGATGGAGTATAATCTCTGCTGATAATTACATAAACACACAAGGAACTTCACTGACAAGAGGAAAGAACAGCCAGCACAGTTTTAAGGTTCATGGTTTTACCCCAAAATGCTAGACAGAGCAAAATTTTCTTGCAGTGGCCATAATTATTTACTTCACTTTTTGAAAAACAAAACCAAACCAAAAAAACCCACAACCAAAGATATATTGCCCGTCTTCTTTCTAACCTTTCTAACTCCAATAGCCCACACCTTGCTGTCCGAGTAACACAGCAGAGATGGAAAAGGTGACACCAGAACAGAAGACCCACTGATGGGCTCTTCATTAGTGGGTACATCCTCTGTGAAACAACACTGCTTCTGGAGAGCACGACAAGAACATTCCCAGAACATTTTCCTCTCTTTTCCTATGACACGACATTAGTTTCTTTGTGTGGACTCCTTTTTTTGGCTAGTTGTGGCCCTGTTCTTGGCTGGAAACCTCCATGAATGAATAAGGAAAGGAACAACACCTATTCCCACAAGCAAAGAGGCTTTTTGAACTGCAGTCCTAAACAAAGAGAGCAGCCGGGTACCTTTCCCAGGGAAGGAATTTATTAGAAAATCCATAACAAAAATGAATACATCTCTGAAATGAGCTCTTTTTCTAATACCTCACCAAATTTCTGGGAAAAGTGTTTAAGTGGAGGCAATTCCAAGCTGGATCTGGTTGATGTAAGCTGCCACCCGGTGAACACTAAAGATTATTTTTGCCTTTGCTAGGCGTGGTCTGGTTTACACTTCAGAGAAGAAGTGATCCTCAGATATTCCTGTTGTACAATTAGGGGTTACAACACAAATAGGGATATCATTAAATCACTGTGTGAACTTTCTTCCAGCCTCACTGCACAGAGATTATTTTAACACAACGGTTCCTCCTAAAGCCCTCGGGCCAGAGCAGCCTGAAATCAGGCAGTCACAGCTCTAATCCAAAGACTTTTTCACCCAAGAGGTCGTAAGAAGCTGCCCTGCTAAACCTGTGGTACCTGTTGGTAACACAGAAATGACAATACTTCTTTACAGAGATGGTGAAGGATGCTAAGGGCAATGCACGAGGCATCCAAACCCCGTGGTGATGAAGCCACTGCAGTGTCTGAGGGAGATCTGGGATGCCAGGCTGCAGCAGCTATCAGAGCCTTGTGGCATCAGACCTGCTCTGAAGCCTATTGACACTGAAGGACTCCCCCAGGTTTTTATCAGCTTTGGCTCACATCCTTGGCATCTGGTTCATGCCTCTTCATTAATAATGTCATGCAGATCAGAAGCAGCCTCCCAGGGAAAATACGCCAACTCATCTTCTTGCTCAAAGCAGCCATTTAGCTGTGATCGTAATCTGTGATTTCATTGCTCGCCCCTATTTGCCTTCTCAGTTAGACTCTCCAGGGTTAGAATTTTATTTCTTTGGCACAGCTTAAGCATTGTGCTGTGCAAATCTGTCTATCTCATGCATACCTATATAATAAGCACGTATATGATGAATTGTAAGTACGTAGGTGCTACAGGCTTCCTTTGTATTTCTTTGGCACTATTAACAGTCCTTAAAAGTGGAAATAACTCTCATCTGTGCCAGCGCTAAGCTGTTGTGATATGGTCCAAGCATTGTAAGGGAGTTTTATTATAAACAGAACATTTCTGAATAATTAATCATTCCGATATAAGACACTCATACAAATTCCAAGTAACGCCTGCATACGTTCTTGGATGAAAAGGGTAAATGAAAGATGGGGAAAAAATAGAGTCAAAATAAGGAGCTAAGAAAAGCATGAACTTTTTTTTTTTAATCTTACTCATACAATTCAGAACATATTTTTCCTGTAAATGGATAGGCTATCCCAGTATCTCTGACAGTATCTCAGCTACACGTGCATCAGTGGAGCATAAGGATGGGGTGCTGGACATCATCATCTGCTATTAACTACCAAACACAGTCCCAAAAAGTAAGGGCCAAGCTCTTGACACTGCAGCAGTGGATGTGCAACCCATCAGGCTGCCCAGAGACATCTGTGTGTGCATAAACTGGTGCAGCCAGTCACCTGTTTTGCTCTTAAGAAACCCAACCAATGCTAAACACACGCACCTCTGCTACAGCTACTAAAGCCAAGAATCCACCAGGGTGAGCTGGTCAAGAAACTCGTGCGAGGCAGAAAGCTTGGTGGTTACTCATCATTTCAATGGATGTTTCACTGCACACCATTCTTTTTTTCGGAAGCACAACGAATCGGCGCGTGGCACACCCAGCCCGGGGAGGCTGTAGTCCATAAGGATGCAACCTACACCATTACTCACTGCTTTCTCTTCCCTGGCCAACTCATGTTGCTGTTTCTGAAAGTCAGTCTTGTCCTCCCTCCAATGTGTGGTTCATTAGTAGATGGAAATGGAGTTACGGGATGGTCTCTGTATGGCAGGGTAAGGTGCAAAATGACCCTTTAAACACACAGCAGAGCTCTGGGGAGCCCAAAGAGATGTGTTATTTTTGCTGGGTTAATCATCCAGCAGGATCATCTCAAGAATGAGAGCTAATTTCTGCTTTTTCCACTCAGCTCTTTTCTCTCATGCCATCTGAAGTCTCTCAAATCCAGCCAAGCACATCTTTAGTAAATAAAGGTTGAAAGAGCTTTGTTTTGTAGTCATGTAACATGAAATTATATTTAATATATAAAGCTAAAAATAAACAAACAAAAATTGGAGTGGTTCATAGGAATAATGCATTTCTTCTCTGACTAATACAAAAGGCATTGTCAGAGCACTCCCAGAACCAGCATTTATAAACAGCCTCAACCTTTGAAATCCTGCTCCTGGGTATTTCTAAAACATTGATGAACTGGCAGACCTCAGGCATCATCTTCCATGCCATAAGACTGAAGGTTTGGAAGAAATTTAACTTCTCCTTCATTCAAGACTCTACCAGATGATGGCCTCACATAATCTCACCTGCACTGTGCAGTGTCAGTGTGGAGGGAAGGCTCACAAACTTATGGTAACACACCTGTCTGTGGCCAGAACAACCCTGTTCTAGTCATGGATGGATGGACCAGCCTCACAGTTGACATCAAGATCCTGGTGGGCTCACAACCAGCCATTTGGTAGGGTGTTTTGAGTTACTGATGATAATTTCTGCTCTCTGAATTGCAGGAGGTTGTGTTGTTGGTGGTTGGAGGCTTACATTTTATCACCAAGCTGCGAGGAGGTATAAATAGACTAACTCTAGTTGAATCATTCAGAGGAAACACATGAAAAGCCTAAGAAACTGGAGTTTGGACAGTGTTTCCTTAGACTAGTAGTAATTGTGGTATCTAGCAGAGGTTGTTGGATTTTATTTATTTTACAAAAATATCAAATTATTTACAATGACTTTAATGGGAGAAGAAAATTGAGTGCCTAACTCTGCAGGTTTCTTTCTGGATTTGGAAGGATTTTTTCTATAGTAGGGATCAGGACTTTTAGTCCAAATCACTCCTAAACCCAAGTGAACTCCCAACACAGGGACATGGTACCTGAAACATGTTTTGTGCACCTTGAGGGCCTTTTAGACCTTAACACCTTGGTCCCTGGTGCTAACAACCGGAAAGCAAAAATTTGTGTGTTTAATGCCATTACAGCAGGGCAGCTTGTTATCACACAGAAAAATCATGCAGAGCTCTAAGTCTGTATTGCAAAGTTATAAATCAGCCCCATTTACATAAGTGGACAAGTTCAAGCTGAAGTTATCGAGTATGACGGCTCAAGGAGCATCCTGTACGTCAGATCCAGAACTGAATGACCCCTCTTTTCCTTTTGCCAAAGAGACAAATGGTGAGAATGTGTCAGTCTTTATCTCCGATTCACATTTTTAGCTGGGGACATCGGAAATTTTAAACTGAAAATAATGTCTTTCTAGGGGCGTGTTACAACCTTTTCCTGACAAGCTCTTTATTTTTAAAAACAGAGCGATAAACAGAACAACACCCAAATAATGGCAGGGTTGAGCCATACGGATGGTTTTAAGCATTTGTCATCAAAGAGATGCTGAGCTGCTTGTCTCCAAAGGCTGATCCATGAACGACTTGTCCTCCTTGCAGCAAGACAGCACAGAATGCCTTAGCCTATGCCATGGCCCTGGCTGAGATAAGCCCCTGCCAGACCTTTCATCTTTGTCCCACTGACAGAAGGTGCCTGGTGATACCCTGTTGAAGTATCAAAGCACTAACACACCACACTCCTCATCCCACCATGACGTTCCCCAGCTCCATGATCCAGCCATGACATCTTACAGAAACCAGCAGCTGCTCTCCTACCAACACGCACAATCTGCAGCTGGGTTAGAGCACTTCTAGATGCCAGTGCCATAAGCAGGATGCAGCCTGGGGGAAGATGGAGTTTTTATGCTTCCCCTAAACAAGCAAAACACCCTCACAGTATAAAAAATTAAAAAAAAAAATAGGAAAACATCCTGGTTCTTCACTGCAGAGCAGTCAGATCATGTAACATTAGTACATGTGTCTCAAGCAGAGATGCATTTTCCTTTCTCTTGCCTTAAATAAACAGCAGCTTTCCTTCTTTCTTTCTCCAGGAAATCCAACCCTTTAGCTTGCCATACTCCTCAGAGGCTGAGTTACTAACAGCCTTCACAATCCTCTCCATTAGGAAGCAACCAAACAAACCTGACAGAAGCAATATTTATTCAATCACTTTTACCAAATTCTGTTTATGCTATTTTTAAAGTGGATTTAGCATTCACAAGACTATCTCACTTTGGGAAATGAAGGCAACGAAAGCTCCTCCTGTTCTCAGGAAGTGGGACAGAAGTAGTCCTTCACACTTCTTTGAAAGCTCTCTGCTGCTTTTCTGGCTCTTGAGCCAAAAGTGCAGCGACGTCTCACACGTGGCCATGCGAATTCTATAAAGTGCTAAAAGCATTCCCAGAATATTGATTGTTTTCTCTCCCTGAGAAAGTGAATGGAAAGGTCAATCCCATTGACTCATTCAACAAGCCATTGTTGACAGCCTTGGGGTGGTGACTACCATCACCACTAAACCGGACTCAATTCAGAGTAGGACTTGTCCTTCCTGCAGTGTAACCAGTGGCTTTAGTGGTCTGGTCTTTACTGGGGCGGGGGGGAAGATGAGAAGATAGCCACAAGCCTCACAGCCACCCAGCTGAAAGCTTGTATCAACAACAAACAAGGGGAAGGGACTGTGTGTGGTTTCCTATCTGCACCTGGACCCACCACAGCAGCTCATGGTAGCCATGTGCTTCATCTCATCTCTGGGTTATCTGCCACAAAGCAAGAAGCAAATGGGATTTTATCCAGAGAAATACTCTAAAGTGTGGTGAGTGGCAGCAGTAGCGTTTTGTAATGTGTTTCATTTCACACAATTAGATTCTTAGTCCATAAATGTATGTTTCCGAAAAAATTCCCATCTGTCTACTGTACAATAAAGATAATTAATTTCACTTGACAATATCACTTTTAAAACTAGAAATATCCCTGTTTTACAGAAAAGCTTCCTGATCATCCAGGCTCGTGGTAAGGCAGCACTTATTTTGCCTCAGTTGGAAAAGACTTTGTGCCACACATGGACAAAGACGTGACTGGTAACCCTGTTGTGGTTTAACCTCTGCTGACAGCTAAACACCATGCAATCACTCACCCACCTCTCTCCCTTCCCCCTCCAGACTCCCCCCCTGTGGATGGGAAGGAAAATCAGGAGGAAGGAACTGAGCTAAGGACAGTTTAATAAAACAAGACAAAGAGAGAAGAAAACAACAGTAATAACAATACTGCTAAGGAATTGATAGACAAAGCAAGTAATAGACACAAGAAAAGCTTTACCTGTGCCCACAGTGTCAACTGTCCCTGCTCCAGCCACACTAAAAACAACCACCCCCTCCTGGGCCAGCCCTCCCCTTTCATAGGGTCATGACTCAGCTCTCCCACCGGCTGGCTCAGTTGTTTATCCCACTGTGGCCCCTCCCAACTGATTGGGCCAGCAGCTGCTGTGGATAACGAACCCGAACCAAACCCAGGACAAGCCTAATCCCTCCAGTGAACATTGCATGGGTCTTGCAAACTGGTCTCATTCTGATAAGGAAGGAAGACATCAGTGCTAGATTTATTGGTCACCAGGCAGCTCATTGTGGCGGGAATTTTCCAAAGAGTTAAGCATCTCTAGCAGTAGCCAAACATTAGAAAGAAGCTCTTCATAGTCCAAAATAAATGTCTACGTTTTCAGAAGACAGGCAGAGATTAGGCACTGTCTGGGAAGAGATTTGATTTTTTTATCACTTCCAAGTTTTGTTTTTGCACATGAATTTTGTCCTCGGGCCTGGCTGAGCTGCAAGAGGCACACAATGCTCTGCTCCTCGGAAGGGCCAGCCAAGCACAAGCACTGTTGATGCGCATGCTGGCCGTGCCACTGGATGCTCTGCTTCAGTGGCCCTGGAAGATCATTGCAAGCAGGGGATGATCTGGTGGCATCCTCCATGTCTGGGCCAGGCAAAGGGTGATGCAGAGTTGATAGAACTTCAGATCAGAGTCACCAGCTTTGTCCTTTGGAGGGTCCTTGAAAATACACCCCAGCAAAATGCGTGCCCAGGTCGTATCATATTGCCTACTGTAATCCAAGAGAAATGAGAAATCAAAGTCACTGGAGACTTTTATTGTTCTTTTTAAGTTCTCTCCCAGCAAATACGGTGCCCATATTTTACAAGGCTACAACACAATAATCTGCCACCACCACTTTAATGACCAGGCAGTTGCAGAGTTGATCTATAAACTGATGTTGCCATTTAATGTGGTTTCCAGTGAACTGTAAAATTTATAGCTGTAACTAACACCCCCCCTGCCCCTCTCTCTTTTATGTTCTCCTCAAAAAACCAAGCTGCTCCACAGCTCCAAAAGCCAACGTGCAGAAAATCAATGTGTAACACTAAGGGAGCTAATTAGGATCATATTCACATACCGTGGATCTGGTCAATTAAGCAGAGATTAATGCCTAGCACTGGATGGATGAATGCCTTCCACCAAAAGGAAGGCAGAGAAATATTCAGATCCACCCTTCTCACACAACTTCTTTCATGAACAGTGGCAAAACTGCTGTGCAGAGCAGGGACCCTCTGGAAGCTTTCCTCTATGGGCTTTCCCCGCTCTCTCCCTTGCAAACTCCTCAGCCTCACCACCATCATCATCTCAGTGTGGTGCCACTGGCACCCCTTCTTTGGCAGCTGCTGGCATGGGTGTCCCTCCCCTGAGCTATGCTGATAAGAGCGGGTGTAAGATGAAATCCACTTCTGCTCAGCTAGCCTGGCCCTCCTCATGTCCCCTTTCAAGTGATTGATGGGATTTAAATGGGCTTTGCTTCAAGTCCTCCACATGAAGGGAAACTTTGTCCCAAACGAACGTAATGTTGGAAAATCTTCTTGGGCGCTCACAAGCGCTCGAACCGATTTAAGCTCACTGTTGTGAGCTTGGAATAAAAACCAGGGGCCTGATCCCAAAGCCCATTAGCCTTTGGAATGGCTCCCTATGATGTCAGTGGATTTTGGAACAAGCTTTTGATGCTTTCTGGTAAAGGCTGATGGAAAAAAGTCTCCAAGCTTAATTGGGGGGGTAGGTGGTAAGGAAAATGCTTTTAGATGAATACCACCTTTACAAGGGATGCATATGATTCCTCAAGGTGCAGTGATACTTGCTGTAGAGCACTCCCACACTTTGACTATTTGTTCACAGGGTGTAATTTTTTTTAGGCATAGGATTCACTTTCTGACCTCATGTGAGATCACATTTAACATTTTAATCTCCTCAACAGCTTCCTAGAGGGAAGGAGGATCCATTTCAAGACTTTAATCTGGATATTCAATCAAAACTTTGGCCTCTATCCCCTGTCACTAACCCTCTGCCACAAGCACGGCTGTCTGCAAGCACCAGGAGCAGTGACAATGCCACCAGATGCTGAGCAATAGATGCACAACTCCATGGGAGGTTTCTCAGGGGGGTTGGGAAAGAAGTCCAAAGGGACACAAAGTCTTCCTTGGGATATATGCAGGGATCTCCTGGGGCTGTGTCATATGTACATTGGCCGATAAGAGAAGTCACACTCTTCAGCATCATGACTGCAGTACCTATTTAACCATAGACTTCCTTTAAGGTGGCTTTGTCTGGAGCGAGAACATGGGTGGTGATTTGAGGTAAGGCTATGATGGGTTTTGGAGAAATGTCATGCTAAGCTCATGTCAACACTGCCATGCTTTTTATTAAATAACAGAGCAAAACGAAAGCAGAGGGCCAGATTCTGATCTCATTTTTTGCTATTAAAACCAGGCGTAAGTCAATGGGTAATAAACTTGCCACTGGAGAACCACGGTGCTATGCCCTGTAATTAGTCAAACCCATAAAAATCAGTGGGGGTGGGAATGGAGGAGAACTACCAGTTTAGGGAAAAGACATTAGGAACTTTAACAGTAGGAGAGAACGAGATGGATAATGAACAACTGGAACAAAGTCCCTGGTTTGGGACATTCAAAAGTGTTAGATTATTCCTCCCCCACCCTTAACTCAGCACATCACCCTCTGCCTACGTTTGCCAGGGGAGATGATCCACTGGAAGTCTCCCCACACAACACGATGCAGCTGTACCAAGACACTGTTCTGCAAGGCTGCAGGCACAAGCACCCGTAGTTTTCTGATCAGGCTGAACGTGGAAACACTGAGCAACTTGCAAGCACCTGAGCAGAGCTGGAGTGTGAGGCCACCAAGATGATCAGGGGAATGGAGCATCTCTTGTATGAAGACAGGCTGAGGGAGTTGGGGCTGTTCAGCCTGGAGAAGAGAAGGCTCCAGGGGGACCTTATAGTGACCT